>JACERP010000460.1:0-58808 GCA_014080715.1 Scenedesmus sp. NREL 46B-D3
AGGCCGAGTGCCATGCCTTTGAGCACAAGAGGTGGCGCTTTGTGCTTGCAAAGGTCGAGGCAGGGGCTGTCGACAAAGACGAGGACAGGCCATTCACATACCAGGCACAGGTCCAGCTGCGGCTCCACTCGGCAACACCAGCCACCGCCGCTTACATCGCCGAGTCGGGGCTGCTGCTCGTGCAAGACCTATGCAACATGTTGGTGGTGTCCACCACGCGCGGTCAAGCTGGCGCGAGTGGCGCGAGGTAATGCCTGCGCGCTGCGTGCAGTGCGTTTGATGCTTGCTGCATCAAGACGCGCGTCAGGTCGTCAAGGGTCACGACAACCTGCTCTGGGTGGTCTGGGTCGTGGCCAGGTGGCTCAGGCACGCCGCGCAACCTCGCCCACAGCGGCAGCGGCATGGCAGCCGTGACCGCCTGCAGGTCGCCTTGCGGCCGAAGGCGCCTATGCAAAGACACTCGGAAGGCTGCCACGGCCTCCGCAAGGAGCCGCGCATACAGCGCAGTGTCCTCGCTCAGCCTTGCCATCATGGCCTCGGCGTTTGCTTCTTCCTCGTCCGAGCTATTCCAGTCCATGAGGCCGGGCTCCGTCAAGACCAGCTGCAGGTGCGCGTTTACGCCCCGAATGGAGACGCACTCGAGGCTAATGGCGTCGCGCCACTTCAGCTCGATATTCCCGTGGGCAAAAAACATCCAAGAATCCAATTGCGTGAACACCCAATGCCAGTCCGGCAGGTCGCTGGACTGGCAATGCCAGGCGACCTGGCGAAGGCGTGTGGGTGCAGCCGTCGCAACGTTTGGTGCCAGGCCGTGGACCACGTTGCGCGCGTGCGTCTGGTGCTGCTGGTACAGGGGATGAATGACGCTTTGCACGCCTCTCGGCAGGTTGTTCAGTTGCATGTAGTGGCAGTGATAAGTAGCACGATAAAAAAAAGTTGTTACAACAGCACGCCGAGTCGACAACAGCTGCTGCTGCTGCTGCTGCTACTCGTCGTCGTCGTCGTCGTCGTCGTCTGCCCATCTCCTTTGGCGGGCTTCGGGCGGCCGCGAAAACATGAGCTTCTCAAGGTCGGCCGCCGTGTTGAGCCGCACTTGCACGTGAGCTCCATGCATGCGCAAGAAACAGCCCTGGTTGATGAGGATCTGGTGCCCAGACAAGCCGGCCCTGACGATGCCATCGTTCAGCTCCTTGATCGCATCCCAGAAGCACGCCGGCGCGTTGCTGATCACAAACTTGAGGTACAGCCCGTGCCCGGCCGTGCCGCTGCTGCTGCTGCTGCTGTACAGAGCGCCGTGGCTCGTCTTTAGCACGGTGACCGTCATGCTGGCGTCGTAGCTGCCATGTTGGCTGGCACGCGCCCTCAAGTGGCTTCTTCTTCTTCGCCTGCACCTGCTTGTGCCGCAGCGGCCTCCTCCTTGCCCTTTTTCCAGAGCGCAGCACACAGCTGCATCCGCTCCTTGGCCGATGCCTCTGGGTGCTCGCCCCTCACGATGGGCATGGTGCGCTGGATGAACAAGTTGTATGCCGACGGGCTGAGCTTGCGGTTCTGGGTCGCAGGGCTGGTCGGCTTCAGCAGGATCTTGATGGCCTTGTTGACCTCGCGCGTCTCGGCGCCAAGCGACGACAGCACGCTCGCGATGCGCTCGAGCGAAGTCACGAGCTTCTCGACGCGGCAAGCCGTCAGGCGCACGGGCTTGTGCTGAGGCGGCGACACCACAACAGGCGACGCCTGGGCGGCCGGAGACGACGCCGACGACGCCGACGACGACGCCTCGCTCAGCTCTGGCGACGCCACAGCCTCGGCTGCGCCATCAGAAGACGCCACGGGAGAAGGAGACGAAGAGGCGGCGGGGAATGCAACTTTAGGGGCCATGCTTGCTTTTGGTCGGTCACACCACACCTGGGATCGGCGTGCCCTTAAGTAGCTTGCGGTCAGCTGAGCGGCTTGCTCATCCAAAAGCCGTCAAAGCCACACGCTTTCTGCTTGTATGCCTGCGAGTTGCGCTCGTCCCAGCAGGCCTTGCCCTTGACATCGAAGCCTGCCTGGCTGAGGGCCATGAGGTGTGCCAGCCACGGCTCGTGTTTGTAGGTGTCTTCCTTTGTAGTAAGGCGCATCTTGAGCAATCCCTCTGGCAGTGGCAGCTGGGCTGGCCCCGACGCGGCATCGCGGTGCGCGTAGCCAAGCCTGTGATAGTAGCCAAGCAGGTGCGGCAGGGCGCCGAGCACGGCCCACTTGCGACAAAAAAAGATTTCATAGGAACAATACTTTTTCTTCTTTTTTTTTTCCTCGTTTTTGGCCCAACTGGGTCCTGGCAAAGTGCTCGGCCGCAGAGATGAGCTCTCGCCCGCTGTGCTTTGCTCCCGTGGTGGTCACTTCGGGCCAGGTGGAGGGGCCGGAGCACACAAGATGGATTTTCAGGGTGTTGCCTTCAACAACATTGGCCACCAAGAAGGCGCCCGCAACGAGCCCTGCATTATCAGGCAGCTGGTAGCAGTGGAAGAGCAACACATCGGCGCTTGCCATCCTCTCGCGTGCCCACCCCCCCGCGACTGCCTTGTCAACCGTGCAAAACTTGTTGGGCATGAGGTTACCCATCTTGGTCAGCGTCACGTCGTTGAGCGTGGCTATGTGGTCGATGTGCTTGTGGTCGGCGTCCATGATCCTGAAGAGGGTGAGCTGAAAGAGTCTCTTTTTGCTGTTGGGTTGCCGTGTGGCAATTATGAGGCGCGGGCATGCCAGCTGCTGCTGTGCCATCTGCTGTTGTTGTTGTTGTTGCTTGGCGCCAAGAAAATAAAAAACCCATTCAGTGCCGCTCACAAGGGCCCTGCCCTGCCCACCGCACCAGCCTACAACAGCGCCCGCACATGCCCCTACAGCAGCGCCTTGCCGACCTCATGCCACAGCAAGGGCACATGCCCCGAGCGCAGGCCGCTGCCAGCTGCTCCAGCTCGGCAACGCTGCGGACCACCTTGCACAGCTCTTGCCTGAAGCGCGACACGCTTGCCTGCTGTAGTGCGCACATGGCAGCCGGCTGCCGTGCCCATGCGAGCCGCCTCACGCAGGCTACCATGGCTGGGTCGAGCGCCTCATTGGGCTCCTTGTGCAGGGCCATGCACAGGCGAGCCGGCACGGCCGATGGCTGCGTCAGCCCAAACGCGCGCAGGAGGCGCACGATGAGTTGGGGCTTGGTGCCGCTCACTGGCAGGCCGAGCGCCCTTGCTGCATGCTTGAGTTCGGCCTGAAGCAGCGACGTTGGGCTGCTCACGAGCATGTCCCACAGTACCTCCTCCTCCCCCGCCGCCGGCGCAGGCAACGTGTCGGCAAGCAGCTGCGGCGTCATGCCCTTGGCCACGCCATTGAGCTCGTGGCAAGCGAGCCTGACGCTTGCCAGGTCGCGGCACACGAGGCTCGCGCCGCGCACGCCATCGCAGGCTGCAAGCTTTTCGACGATGAGCCCAAGCACGTCATTCGGCAGCGCGAGGGCACTGCTTGCTGGCAGAGGCGCGCGCGGCGCGAGCCTGGGCGGCGGCGCCTCAAAGCCTTTGACGACGGCCTTGGCAAGCTGGCGCGACGCCCGCAGAGCGAATGCTCGGCTCGGTGCCTCGGCAGGCTGCCCCATATACACAGGTGCGAGGGCCCAAGTTTGTTGGCCGCGTGCACGCGCACCCCAAATAATGCAGGCGTGCGTACGAGGAGCAGCCCTATGCCTGGTGCCCACTTTCAGCTCGTGGCAAGCTCGACGGCCGACACGCTGCTCTATGGCAGCCCACAGGTCGTGTTTTTCAAGAGCGTTTGGCGCCGCCCGACGCCGCATGCAGTCGAGGCCGTGCTTCAAAGCTGGAACGGCACGGCCGACTTTGGGCGCAAGTGCTCATGCACGATTGCTAGGATTGGCGACCTATGCCACAGGCTATGGCTGCAAGTCACGCTGCCTGCCCTGCCTCCAGCGCTGCGATGGACCAACGCTGTTGGGCTTGCCCTCGTCAAGCTGGCAGAGTGCGAACTTGGGGGCGTCGTGCTCGACCGCCATGTCGCCGAATGGGAGGATGCATGGAGCGAGCTCAGCCACGACCAGGGCAAGCGCAAGGGCTTCAACCGCATGGTCGGGCGGCTCGAGGACTGGGACCCGCGCGACGACGCCAAGTGCCTCGGCTCCCAAGACGCCACGCTGTATGTGCCTCTCTCATTCTGGTTTTCGGGGAGCGAGCCTGGCAACGCACTGCCACTCGTCGCCATCACATACCATGCATTGCGCATCAACCTCGAGTTTAGGCGGCTCGATGAGCTCGTCGTGTCGAGCGACCCAGCCGTCTCGGTCGAGCGCGCCATGAGTGCGTCGTTTGTGCCGCCCTCGGTCATCGACATGCAGCTCTATGCCGACATGGTCTACCTTGCCTCGAGCGAGCGCCGGCGCTGGGCCAAGATGCCACACGAGCTGCTCATCACGAGCGTGCAACAGGTCGTCGAGGACATCATCATCGTCGATGGCAACCCACAGCGCAACCGCCGCATCCAGCTGCCCTTCTCGCACCCACTCAAGGAGCTCGTCTGGGTGTACGTCCCAAACGAGCCCGAGCAAAGCACCGGCGCGCGCTTCTTCGACTACCGCCACGCCTTTGACGGCATCGCAGTGCTCACCAACTCGCAAGAGCGCCAGACGCAGAGGCCGGGCTCCTACTTTACGTGCGTGCAGCCCTTCCAGCACCACACGCACGTGCCCGACAAGCCCATCTATGTCTACTCGTTTGCGCTCCAGCCAGAGCCGATGCAGCCGAGTGGCTCGCTCAATGCGACGGCGCTCTCGCTCGAGCTCGCCTTTCGAGTGACCATGCCCGAGCGCAGCCAAGGCAAGATCATGTGCTTTGCAGTCGGCTACAACGTGCTGCGCATCGCCAACGGCCTGTCGGGCATTGCCTTCAGCTCGGCAGCCTAGCGGGTGCGGGGGCCGGCAAGCGTCCATGCCCTGCAAATTTATTGTCGCTGTGCTCACACACCAATGACCACATACTCCATCATCCACGACATTGGCATCGACCAAAAGATCCTCACCGACTTTGGGTCATGGCTCAAGGAGATGAACGTGATCGGGCTCGGGGTCGGCTCGCTCGTCGCCAGCAACGCGCTCATCATTGGCACGTCGATCACCGAAGCCGTCGTCCTGCCCATCGTGCATGCTATCATGCAGCGCACGCTGCCCAAGTTCCAGGTCAAGCAGGTCATGCTGCCCATCCTCACGTTCCTCGTGACGATGGCAGTGGTGTTTTTGACGATGCGCATCTTCAAGGTGTCGATGAGCCGCCCCGTCGACTGGGTGAGGATTACCAACATCGACGAGATCAAGCGCGCCGTGAAGGTAGAGCAGCAGCCGCCGCCCAACGCCTAGGCGCCCAGCACGGCGTGCACGAGCAGCAGCAGCGCTGCCATGCACGCAAGCAGCAGCCCCACGCCCCGCGCCATGTTGGGCCGCCCAAGCAGCTCAACCAGGTCAAACCTCGGCGAGTTGAGCGCCGCATCATACAGCGCAGCAAGCGCCTCGGCTGCCTCGTGGATGCACTTGCGCGGCGTCAGGCTCGCGAGCCGCCCAGCCGCGTGCGTCTGCGCTAGCTTTTGGTTCTCGTGGTGCTGGAGCAGCATGACCTCGGCCGAGGGCGGCGTGTCCGAGACATACTGCTCGTCCATATCCGTGCAAAGTTAACGGGACATAAGAAACGGAGGCACAAATACGCTCGAACATGACCAACGCAGCACACGGAAAGCGGGATGTGTTGCTCGAGTCGCTCATGCGCTACTACCAAGACCCGGCCCACCTCGCCAAGTTTACGACGTTCACCGGCGCCAACAGCCCCGTCAGCCTGCGCCTGCTCGACTGGTTTGCCACCAACTACTCCAAGGCGCGCAACATCGTCTACCAGGTGACGCGCGACGGCGTGGCGACGGCATTCAACGTCTTTACCGAGTACAAGGCCGTGCTGCGGGCCTACAGCAAGCGCTTCTGTGATCCCTTTTGCCGGCGCGACCGCATCGCTATCACAAACAGCGACGGCGAGCGCCAGTACACCACGGTTGCACAAATGTGCTTCTTCCGCTGGGCCATGCAGAACAAGGTGCTCGAGTACGCGCAGCGCCACAAGGCGCAGATCGAGGACGACATGCTCACCGTCTCAAAGCGCGCGCGCACGTCGCCGTCGCCAGAGGGCGCCGCCACGCCCTCGCCCTCGCCATCCAAGCGGCACGAGCTATCGACGGCCGCCGTCAAGGCATGCACCAAGTCGTATTGCCGTGTCACGGTCAAATTCAACTGAAATTTTTTTGTGGTGCTAGCAGTATCAGCAACATGTCGAGCCGTACCGGAGTCGACGTCATGGACATGGCTGGCGCACTGACTCGCTACGCGCGCGCAAACTGGGTCCTCGTCCTGCTGCTTGCAGGCGTCGCCTTTGTTGCCTACCAGTATGCCATTGACGCGAGGGGCTGCCAGGCCAAGATGCACGAGCAGCTGCCCCTGCCCCTGCCCCTCGCACCCCCTGCAGTCACAGCCGCTGCCGCTGCCCCTCCCCCTCCCCCTGCCCCTGCCGTCCCAACCACACCCGCCAAGGAGAGCTACACGCAGCCCGCTGCCGCTGCAAGCCACAAGGGGCCGAGGCCTGCCAACAACACGACGTTCTCGTTTGCGCCCGTGCGCCACTAGCCTGTCAGTTGTCGCCGTCGAGCAAGTGCATTGCCTGCCGTGCCGCCATCTGCTCGCCCTGCTTCTTGCTCTTGTGGCGCCCATAGCCCATGGCCTGGCCATTGACGTAGCAATGGGTCACAAACACCTTGGAACCATCCTGAATGGCTTCAATGTGCTTGTACACGGGCAGCGGCATGCCCTTGGCCTGCGACCAGCGCATGATGATGTCCTTGAAGTTGTTGTCGGCCTCGAGCGAGCTGAGGTCGATGAAGCGCTCGATGGTGGACAGCACAAAGGCGCGTGCCGCTGCCAGCGAGACGTCGAGGTACACGCACCCGACCAGCGCCTCGAAGCAGTCCTCGAGGATGCGGTCGTTGTTGTTCCAGCCGTTGGCCATGGCCTTGCTGTTCATCAAGATCGCGTCCTGCAGGTTGAGGGCGCGCGAGAGCTTGCTCAGGCACTGCCCCGAGACGAGCCGCGTCCTCATCTTGGTCGCCCAGCCCTCTTGCTCGCCGCGCTGCCGGGCCTGCTCAAACACATACTTTGTGACGACGAGGTTGATCGCAGCATCGCCCAAAAACTCGTAGAGCTCATACGACTCGGCAGGCAGGCCACGCTCCTCACATAGGCGGACCGCCGACTTGTGCACAAAGGCGTGCTGGTACACGCGGGGGTCGTTGATGTGGAAGCCGAGCAGCTGCTCGAGGCTCGCCCTGTCCAAGATGAGCTGCATAAAGCAGCGCAGAGATTCTTGTGTGCCGGCGGCGAACGCCTTGCTACGGGCCTGGCGCGTCGAAAAAGGGCGCGGTTGTGATCGTGTCGCGGCCCTGCGTCAGCACGTAGAAGACGAGGGCATTGCTGACGAGCACGAGCAGCGCACTCCTAAACATTGCCTTGTTCAGGTGCTTGTCGTCCTTGCCGAGCAGCTTGGTGCCAAACAGCGTAAACAGCACGGCGGCGCCGGCCGAGAGCGCCACAAACGTCACAAAGTTGTCGTCGATGTTGCACTTGAGGACCATCTCGTCTGCTGTGCCTGCCACAATATTTTGCCTGCGCGCGACCGAGTGTGCGGCGGGGGTGCAGCCGATGTAAAATTATGTGGTGCCATGGCATCTCATGGCGCGGTACTGGTACCTTGGTAGTGCTGCCGTGACCTTGGCCGTCGTGGTCGTCGTTTGCATCCTGATTGTCCAGGCGAGGAGGAAGAGCACGGCCGCGATAAAGGAGCTGGCGCAGGCCCTGGCGATAGGCATGCCGCAAAAAGTGCCTGGTTACGTGGCGCAGGCCCTGGCGATAGAGCTGCCGCAAGAAGAGCCAGCTTACTTGGCGCCGCCGCCGCCGCCAGCTTACTTGGCGCCGCCGCCGCCGCCGCCGCCGCCGCCGCCGCCGCCGCCGCCGCCGCCGCCGACGGCGCCGCGGCCGCGGCCGCGGCTGACGGGGCCGCTCGGCGCCGGCAGCGCTTTGGTGTCAAGGATCCCCTGGTTGAAGGTCCCTGGTTGAAGAAGGGAGCGCCAAATGCGGGGGTGTCGACGCAGTTTGACACGCCGGCGCAACCAGCAAGCTTTGCATATGCACAACACGACATCCCAAAATTTGACATGCCTGGCATGCCAATCCCCAAGCAGACGGCGGCCGAGTGCATGGCTGAGAGCAGGAAAAGGGGCGCCCACTGGGCCAACTACGGCGAGGACGGCAACTGCTGGCTCAAAAAGGGCACGCCCGTGGACGTGGCCGTTCTTGGGCTCGCATCAAGGTAGTCTGTAACAACAAGGATGCCCTCGTACTCGCTCGCCGCCGGTGCTGTTGGCATTGCCTTTGCGCTCGCCTGCACGACCTTTTGCCTCTGCTTTACGCTTGCAGCGGCAAGGCGCCAGCGGCCGGAGCCAGAGGCCGTGTAAGGTGGCTCACATGTCTGCATCGCTGAAGAAGGCGTCGCTGCTTTCGTGGTCTGCGGCAGCTGGCGGGGCGGCAATGGGTGTCTGGCGTCGCTTGTCGGCTGCAGCCGGCGGCGGCGGCGGCGCATCGACCGTGGCTTCCATCGTGAGTGCGGCTGCCGTGGTCGAGGGGTGGTTGACAAGGATGTCGTCCAATAGGACTTCTTCGGTCGAGGGCGGCAGCAAGACGCTGCTCGGTGCTGAGGCCGTGAGCTCCCTCGCCATTGGGAACGCTGGCTGCTCCTGCTCCTGCTCCTGCTCCTGCTCCTCGCCTTCTTCGGCGACCATGCTCATCACCAGCCTGGTCGCCTTGGTCAGCACTGCCGGTGCCACCGCCTCCTCCTCCTCCTCCTCCTCACTCTCATAACCTGGCACCCTGGCGATGTCGACGACGTCTATGCGCTTGATGTCTGCCTCCTCGTCGCCATCTGCTTGCTGCTCTTCGGCGAGGGTCATGAGGCTCTCAAAGTCCGACATGTGTAGGGTATCACTGTCTTGTGGCTGTGGCGGCGGCGGCGGCGGCGGCGGCGGCATCACCTCGGTGGCCATCATCAGCCGTATGTCGTCCTTGTCGTCGCCCTGTGGCAGCGGCAGGGGCATGTGGGCGAGGTACTCCTGGAGCAGGTTCTTCATCGGCAGCATGTCGCGCACTGTCTTGTTCACGGCAAACGCCAGCACCTTTGTCTTCTCGGCCTGCGACTTGGTGCGGAAGGTCCTCGGGTTTTCGTAAAACTCCTTGGCAGCGAGGATCATGACGGCGTGGATAAACTTTTCATTGCGCGGGATCTTGACCTTGAGCGTGGCTTGGCCGAGGCGGATTGCCGAGAGCATCTTGATGTGGCTTAGGAAGAGGGCCGTGACAAGCTCCTCAAAGCAGTCGCACGACTTGAGCAGCTTGTCGACCCACTTTGAGACGGTGACAGCGCTCCACTTGGGGATGGCCTTGAGCTGCATTTGGAACGTCAGCAGCCGCCCATCCTTGTGCAGCGACATGGCATACAGCTCGTCGAACAAGGCAGAGAGCGGCTCGACGATGAACTCGGTCACGTGGCGCTGAACCTCGCTCTTTGCAGACTCTGACTCGAGCAGCAGCGCCATCTGCTCTTCCGTGGCCAATTTTTTTTGCGGCTTAGGAACGCCGCTGGTTTGCGAGCTGGCCCAAGAGCATGTCGTCGTCGCTGCCGCCTATTGGGCGCTGCTGCTGCTGTTGGGGCTTGTGGCCGAGGCTCGGCGCTTCGGCGGCAGCAAGGGCAGCTCGCATGTCGATGGCCTGGTCGTGCCAACATATGTCGAGGATGACGCCGACTGCCCCAAGGTCGCTGACGGCGACCGCAAACCCGTTGCGCGCCAGCTTGTCCCTGATGTACCTGGCAGCGCGCTGGCTGCTGACCAGTGGCTGCCCATGCATGATGATGTGCAGTGGCGAGAGCTTGTACTGGAGCTGGCTGACGCCTGCACGGTTGCTCGCGCAGATCTTGGCCTCCACGTCTTGCCACATTGCCTTGTAGACGGCATGGTGCCTCAGCGCGAGGTGCGCCCGGTCGGCCGTCAGCTCCCTGACATGGACCATTATGCCTGCCCACATAAATTTGGCACGGGTGGCGTGCGCAAAAGCCACTTGAGGGCGCCGCCGACGCCCAACCCCAAGCAAGCCAGCGACATGGAACAGTTCCGCAAGGCCGTGCTCGACTATGTCAAGCTCACCGACGACGTCGCTGCCTCAAGCAAGGCCCTCAATGCGAGCCGCAAGCGCGCAAAGGAGCTCCAAGGCTTCATCATCCAGCACATGGAAGACAACAACATCGACCAGTGCAACCTCAAGGACGGCGCGCTCGTGCTCAAGCACAAGAAGGCGCCGCCGCCCCTCAACAAGGGGCTCCTTGTCGAGGCACTGCAAGACGAGCTAGGGCCCGAAAAGGCCGAGGCCTTGGCAGTCAAGGTCGAGGAGCACAGGGGGACCAACGTGCAGACAAAGCAGTCGCTCAAGTGGACCAAGGCACGCGCCGCCGCCGCTGCCGCCGCCGCCGCCGCCACCACCCAAGACGAGCCGCCGCCGACTTAAGGGCGTGC
Organism: Scenedesmus sp. NREL 46B-D3; assembly: GCA_014080715.1. Lineage (NCBI taxonomy): Eukaryota > Viridiplantae > Chlorophyta > Chlorophyceae > Sphaeropleales > Scenedesmaceae > Scenedesmus > Scenedesmus sp. NREL 46B-D3. Next base: position 10,678 of record JACERP010000460.1, read on the forward strand.
CGGCGCGTGAGGCTCTAGGCCCCAGGCTCCATGGACATGCTCAACCACCACCACCAGCAGCAGCCAAGTGACGACGACATGGCTGCCGATGAGCAGCTCCTTCGCGCACGCCCCTTGAGCGAGCGCGAGTGGGTCGATGCCAACATGGAGATGCTCATCGAGGTGCATGCGCAGCTCAAGCGCTACTGCGAGTTCTATGCACTCGGCCTGCTCGAGCATTGCAGCTTTACCGACTTTTGCATGTTTTGCTTTGCACACAGCCACTAGAGGAGCGTTTGGCATGGGGCGCTTTTTGTAGTGTGTAACCATCATATGCTCGAGTGGTGCGACGAGCAGCTCTCCCCAAGCTTTTGCCATCCAGACGGCCTGCTCATCGACGGCACGGTCTGGGCCAGTGCCCACGACTATGCCAAGGCAGGCGGCGACTTTTGCACGGGCATGCTACAAAAGGTTGCCCAAAACGTGCACCTGCAGCCGCTCCTTGCCAAACAGCTCGAGCATCAGGCACGCATGCAGCCGAGCGCGCTCTCGCAGTGCTACGCCTGGCTCTACTCCGAGTTTGAGCCAAAGGCGCCTGGTGCCGTGTTTGAACTTGTGCATTGCCTGGCAACATGCAATGCACACGTGCAAAGTCTCACTTGCGAGTTCTTCCGCCGAAGCCAGCCCTTTGCCGGCACGACCCGCAGCTCGATGCTGGCGAGCATGTACTGCCAAAAGCTCGTGCTAGGGTGCTCGTATGGCGATGACGTCGAAGCGCTGCTCAGGGCGTTTGAGCCAGACAGCGCCGCCGCCACTGCTAGTACGACAACTGCTAGTACTACTAGCCCAGCGAGTCTGGGATGATGGCATCGGTAGCTGCCAGCGCAGCGAGAGCGCCTGCGACGCCCACAGCAAGCCCTGTGCTCGTCAAGGTGCCATCAACGCCGAGCCTTGGCAAGCGCGCCAAGTAGGGAAGGCCATACATGACGAGCACGACAATGATGAGCGCGATCAGCGCATAGCGCTTGAAGTTGGAGCGGACCGCAAAGCACACGTTGGCAAGGCAAAGGCGGCCGTGGCCTTTTGTGGCGGCCCCTGGCGCCATGATCGTGAGCCTTGCTGCTGGAGGCTCTGTGTAGGCCTCGGCGCAGTGCTGTTGTGGCTCGCCGGCGGCCTCAGGCTCTTGCTCCTCCTCCTCGGGCGCCTCGACTATCTCTCCCTCTTCATGCAGGGTCTGCAGCATGTCGTTGTATGTGGGGGGAGGTGTTGTGGCCATGTTGGGGGGGGGGGCGGTGTTACGAGGGTGCGCCCACAAAAAGAAATCACAAACCAAACGTCTCGTCAAACACGTACTGGCAGCGCCCTCCGCCCTGCCTGCACACCTGGAGGCCCTTGCTCGTGGCCGACATGAGGTAGGGGCCAATGGCGACCGAGCCGTTGACTGCCATGTTGCCGCCAACATGGAGCCTAGTGCTAGGCGAGGGCTCGACGCCAAGGCCCATGTCGCCATGCTTGGTAACGAGCACGGCATCGACAAAGCTGCCGTCGTCCTGTGCAAAGCTCAGGCGCATGTCGCCCTTGCCTGCTGCAAACATGCGCATGCTTTCGCCCGGGTACACGCCGAGGCCGTGGCGAGAGCCGAGGCTCTGGTTTGCCTTGACGACCTCGACTAGGGCGCCTGGCGGCGTATTGGCAGGAAAGACGAGCTTGCCGCCGGCGGCGATCGAGACGTCGCCCTGCACAGTGAAGGGCAGCGAGGGCGGCGACGTAGGCATGGCAGCCGGGATGTACCGTACCTGGAGATATGTGACAAACGCTACGGCGAGCAGCAGGGCACAGGCCGTCACCCAGGCGCCTGCCCTCCACCTCTTGGAGGATGGCATGCCGTTGCGCCACACTTTATTCCCGCCCCGCCCCGACCCCTCCCCCCCAAAAATAATATCGGATGGCCAAGGTATCAACGATATGGCGGGCGGCCTCTGGAAGAAGTCGACCTTTTTCGCGCTGGTTGTGACCGTGCTCACGTTCATCGTTTGGCTGCTCCTCAAGACGCAGGGCAAGGACCCTGAAAACAAGCCGCTGGTCAAGGCCAGGAAGGCGATGCTCGGGCTGTGGATCACGTCGCTCGTCCTGGGCGTCGGCTTTGGCGGCGTCTGGGCCATCAAGCGCAACGAGCTGTAGCACCGACGCTGCTGCGGGTAGACAAGTACGAACAATTTACAGCAGCACACTCAATATGGCGGCGACCGACCAGGTGATCACAGACAAGTGCGAGTTCGTGCTCCGCCTCGACTCGAGCATCGGCCTTCGCTTTGAGCCTCAGCTCGGCGACGAGTGGCTTGTCGATGCCTCCCACAAGCTCAAGCTACCAGCCGGCTACCCAAGGCTCGGCACCCCTGACGCGCCAACGCGCCTACACGTGGCCCAGGTGCGGCAGCTCTGCGCGTTCCTGCGCAAGCGCACTGTCGAGGTCGTCGACGTCGATGCACAGAACGAGGTCGACGACGAAGACTATGTCCCATCCTCCTCCTCCTCCTCGTCCTCTGGCAGCGACGGCAGCGACGACGACGACGCGGACGGCGCATAGGGCATCAGCAGCTGTGCCTCTTTGTCCTTGCGAGCATGCGTCTTGAGCATGCGCTCGTCGATGGTGTCTGCCACGACGACCTTGTGCACATGCACCTTGCGCACTTGCCCGAGCCGAAAGGCACGGTGGATGCCCTGGCTCTCGAGCGATGGCGTCCATGGCATCGAGCTGATGATGACGCGCGAGGCTGCCTGCAGGTTGAGCCCCGTGCCTCCGGCCTGCACCTGGAGCAGGAGCACGCGCGCCTTGCCCTTGTCGTCGCAAAAGGATGCCACGACGCTGGCCCGCTCTTGCGACGTGAGCTGGCCCGAGTAGGTGAGGGCATCGAGGCCATGCATGTGCTTGAGCACTAGCGCGATCAGCTCCATCTCCTCAATGAAGCAGCACAGCACGAGCACCTTTTCCTGTGCCTGGTGCTGTGCTACTAGGTCTGTGACGACCCTCAGCTTGGTCGAGAGGAAGGGCCATGCCTTGGGCAGCTCGCCGGCCAGCGCATCTGGCACGGCCTTGCGGCTGAGGCCATTGATGACGAGCTTTGGGTGGATGGCCATCTGCCTGCAGCGCGTGAGCGCCTCCATGACCATCACGTCGTTGCCACTGCGCATGCCTGCCCTGGCCCTCAGCCTGCAGTAGGCCTCGACCCTAGCATAGAGCTCGGCCTCGTCTTGGCTGTCAAACGGCACACAGAGCGTCGCATAGCTCAAGCCCGGCAGCGTCTTTGCTGCAATGTCGCACATCGTGCGCCTGAGCATGATCGGCTTGAGCATGCGCCTGACCACGCACGCGATTTGGGGCGTCGCCTCTGAGGGCTTGGCGCAGCGGAGCAGCTGCAAGAGGGCCCAGACGTCGCCAATCTTGTTGACGAGCGGCGTGCCCGACAACACCCAGACATGCTTGGCCTTGATGAGGAGGGCCGCCTTGTGGCACTTGCTGCTCGGGTTGCGCAGCTGGTGGCCCTCGTCAAACACGACCCGCCCAAGCGCAGGCATGGCTGCAATGGCACGGTTGCGCTGGAAGTGCGAGAGCCTCGTGTAGGACACGATGCCGACCTGCCACGGCAGCGCCTCCTCGCCGGCGCCGCCGCTGGCACCAAGGGCGGCCACGGCGATGCCACTGTTGCTAAAGCGCTTGATCTCGCTCGCCCACTGCGCCTCGACTGCCTTTGGGCACACGATGAGGCACGGGAAGCACGGGTTTTCGAGCATCAGGCCAATCGTCATGATGGTCTTGCCAAGGCCAGGCTCGTCGGCCAGCAGGCCTCCAGATGGCCTGCCGCAGCGCTCCCGATGCAGCATAAAGTCGATGCCGACGCGCTGGTGCGGCAAGTACGTGCCATGGAACATTCAGGGGGCAGGCCGGCCTCCGCGCGCCGCTCAAGTGCGTTGTATCGTATGCAAACTTTTGCAGCGCACCGCGTAGGAACCGAGATGGCACAGCTGCTCAAGTCTGTCGACGCCTCCAGCATCGCCTTTACCGCGGCCCAGAAGCATGGCCCCATCTACGTCATGCGCCCCGTCAAGCCCGTGCTGCTCCAGACGCCAGCCGTCACGTGCGTGGCCAGCCTTGGCCCGGACGACCGCAAGCTGCACGTGCAGCTCGACTCAGCGACCGAGGCCTGGATCCGTGGCTTTGAGGAGAGCTTCAAGGCCTACGCCAAGGCCAACACGCACGCCTTGTTCAACAAGGAGCTCGACCCCGAGTTCATTGACGAGAGCTTCCGCAGCTGCCTGCCCCCGCCAGGCGCCAAGGCTCCTGTCGCCTTCACGCTGCTCGAGGACGCTGCCGTGTTTCTGCACACGCACGAGCTGCTGACGCGCGAGGCCGTGGCAGCGGGCGTAGCCGTCAACATGCTGCTCGAGGTGGCGTGCATTCAGTTTGGCAAAAAGTGGTTTACGCCAAAGCTGCGCGTGCTCTCGCTGCGCATCCCGCCGCCTGCGCCGCCTCCTTGCCCAACCCCGACCTACGAGTCGCTGGGCTGGATCGACGAGGTCGCTGGTGCGGCAGCCGACGACGAGGCCGACGACGAGGCCGACGAAGATGATGATGCAAGCATCGACATCGACCTTGATGAGCTGGCGCCGCCGCCGCCGCGCCAGCGAGCAGCAGCAGCTGTTGTCGAGTCGCTTGGCCCCCTGCCCATCACGAGCGAGCTGAGCATGTCGATCGAGGATGTGTGAGCGTTCTCGTCGCATTTTTTAATTGTGCGCACGTCTGTATCCGGCCCGCCCCGAATGTCCGACTACAGCCCTTCCCCCATGCCTTCCGCGCCCCCGCTCCCGAGCACGGCCGCCGGCGCCAAGGTCTGTGGCCTGGACGTGAAGCAGCTGCTGCTGATCGCGGCTGCGCTTGCGGTGGCCTTGTGGTTTTACAAAAAGTACTACGCGTCAACAACAAAGAAGGAGGGCTTTGCCAACGAGACCAGGGCCGAGCAGCAGCAGCAGCAGCAGCAGCAGGCCGGGACCGGGTGCGCCAAGTCTGTGCTCGGCAACTTTTTGACGTGCGACAAGCATGCCAACGACTTTGGTGGGCGCCAAAAGTCGGCCGTCGAGCGCTTCCAGGAGCAGCTTGCCGAGGAGCGCCAAAAGGCAGAGCCCCTAGTGCCCGACGTGCAGCTCCCGCCCATGCAAGACTACGTGCTGCCCACGTCGACCACAAAGGGCAAGTGGGACCGCATCGCCGACGTGCGCGGCGGCATCGACGTCGCCTACGCTGGCAGCCTGACCTCTGTGTCGCCAGCAGCCATTGATGCAGCAATGAGCGCGGCCAAGCTCAAGTAGGTAGGAGGAGGCCGCGACAAGCGACTTGTGGGGAGCGCGGCGGCGGCGGCAGCAGCAGCAGCATGACGAGCCCGTGTCTTTGCTACCAGTTTTACGTCAACGGCGCCTCCTACACGCTCGAGTTTGATGCCACCAAGAGCGTCAGCTGCATCAAGTACAGGAGCGCCAAGTCGGGCGCCTGCCGCACCTTGTCGACACACGCGACCTCTCAGGGTCTGTATGTCAAGAAGTTGCCGCTGCCAGCGCATGCGGCGCTGCCAGACGTCGCCGTCAAAAACCTGGTCGCGTTTGCATGCCGAGATGCCCTCGAGGGCGGCGAGCGCCTCAGCGAGGCCTGGCTGATGCGCAAGGCCGACCCACACGTGAGCGTCGAGTGCATCGACGGCAACGCGGCCTGGGTCTCGCCCGAAAACCTGAGGGTCGTGGCCCTCGAGGCACAAGACGCGCTGCACCCGGCCCTCCCCCCCATATGCTTTGCTCGAGTCGAGGCGACGATCTGCGGCGCAGAAGCGGCCACGGGCAGTCACACCTGTGCCACCCACAAGCAGCACGAAGCCATGGCCCACAGGGCCCAGGGCATCGCACAGCTGTGCATCCACCGCTCATGGCTGTTCAAGAAAAAGCGGCTCGGTCCGGCCTCAGGCGCGCCGGCACTCGAGCGCCTGCTCAAGGAGGCCGATGCCAAGCTCGAGGCGACGCTCGGAGGCGTCAGCAAGAGCAGCTACAAGTGGGCGCTCGACCCCGTGTTTGCACTGTACGAGCCCCGCATCTGGTACCGGGTCGAGGGCCACTACCCACACCGCGGCTACTGCCTGGCGCACGCAGGCTCGCGCTTTTGCATGCTGCCTGTCTGGGAGCACGATGGCGTCAAGCGCCTCGTCTGCATGCACCACGTCATTGCCAACGCAGCCTTTGGCAGCCACAGCCTGCTCGAGGAGGCCGTGCGCCACCACCTGACCAACTATGCCTTCTTCCTCAAGGGCGAGAAGCAGATCGAGTGGGCCAACAGCAAGAAGGACAACAAGTTTGCCGACTCGGCCAAGTTCAACGAGCTCATGGGCGTGCCATTCTAGCGCGACAACAAATATCTGCCCGTAGAGGAGATGGCGAGGCAGCACCGCGTCCGCTTCACGTGCGCGAGCGACAACGACACGGACGAAGCCAGCGCCAGCAGCAGGCGGCAACAAAACGACACGCAGGCGTCGCCCCTCGTCAGCGACAAGCTGACGTACCACGGGCGCATGGCACACCTCGCAGCGCTCATTGCCCCGGCCGCCGTGGCAGTCGATTGCGCCGACGTGCCCCCCACAGCGAGCACAATGGCCTACGCGTGCATCCCCAAGCTCCTAAGCAACGCAAAGCTCAGGGAGGCTGCCAGCATCGGGGCCCCGCGCATTGGCATGCTTGCTCGGCGCAACGCGGTAGCAGTGGCTTGGACTGGCGAAACATGGATCGATGTGGCCGAGTTTGTGGTCGCTGCTGGCGTCGCAGCCACCAAGCTGTGTGGGCAGCCGCCAGGCATGCGCAACAAGGCTGTCGTGCAGCGCTGTGATGAGCATGGGTGCTACATGCTCAGGCTCCTGCCATTCCCGCATGGCGAGCAGCGAGGCCGCTTTGTCGTCCACTAAAATTATGTTTGGGTGTCGGTATGAGCACACAGCCGCAAACCGTTACGAGCACACAGCCGCAAACCGTTACGAGCACACAGCCGCAAACCGTTACGAGCACAGACAAAGACAAAGACAAAAAGTCGCCACTAAATGACCTGCCGGCCAAGGCCCGGGAGCGGGTCGCATCCTTGCTCAACAGTGGGCGAAACTTGAGGGCCTTGGCAGTGAGCAGCAAGACAATGCGCAGCGCGGCCGCACCGGCTGCCAATATGCATCGGGCCAAGCTCGTCAGCCTGTTGCATAGCCTCAACGAGGCGGCACGCGCCTGGATATACCTGCCAGGGTCAAACATCAAACGAATCCCGTTAATGGATGAGGAGGGGCTAGCCTTGAGTGCTAAGTTAAACGCGCTCAAGGCAGACATCATCTCCTCACGCCGAGGCAGGCAACTGCCAGAGCTGCGAGCTCCGGACCACCACGGCGCCGTGTTCGAGAGCTACCAGACCATGTATTGGATCGCTAAAGATGTGCTGGATGACCCAGAGGGGGGCGCTGTGGTGGTCAAGGGCCTGCGGGACGCTGCCACGCTCGGTGCTTCCACCACGTTGATGTTTCTGTACCGACGCATCGCAGACGCGGGCAAGCTGCACCGGTTGTGGCTACTAGGCAAGGCCCGCACCCTGCTCACGCGCCGGGCGGACGAATGGCAGGCGCTGAAGCAGCTCAGGCAGCAACGGGTACAGAAGGTGCGTGAGGAGGCAGAGCTGTGGAAGCGCGCCAATGCCATTCGAAATCAAGTTGCGGATGCGTGTTGGGCCGTTCGGCTGGTTCTTGGGCACAGGTGGGACGTCCAGGTGCACCGCGTCATACGTAGTGTAGCCGACATAGAACTTGCCTTTGCAGACGCTCGGCTGGATCTTGGGGACAGGTGGTTCGTCAGGGCGGGCCGCTTCCTACGTGGTTCATCAGGCGATGATCCTGACCTTGCAACCGACCCTGATATTCCCCAACACATCCGAGACGGAATTGCCACTTTCATGCCCACCGTAACAGCCGCTCTTGAGGTCAGGGCCCAGATCGATCACCTAGAATCACAGATGCAACCGATGTGGACGCAGCTGCTCACTTCCATGCGCTTTGAATCGTTGAGTGAGGATGACCAGCATGCACTGATTGCCATGTTGGTCACCGTGCCCCTCGCCTCCATGGCGACGGTCATGTCTGTGGTCGCTACCTTGCACGGCTCGCCTGCAATGGACCGAGCACATGTCCCTCACGCAGCAGACACGGCCGACATCGTGGAGTGGCTAATAGAAAAGAGCACAACCGTTCCATGGTGGCGCAACCAACTCACATCGTACGTCAACTCGATGTCGGCCTTAGATGCACACGCTCGCGAGGAAAGGCAGCTGTGCAGAGCCCACCTAGCCAGGGAGAGGGAGGCAGCCGAGTATGCCCGCAGGTACTTTGGGAATGAGGTAATGGATCGCATCCGGTACAACGAAGAAACGAGAGGCACCTTCAACGTCGACCGGCTTGTGTCGCGGATTCTTCCGCCCCCAATTCCGATTACATGATAACAGCTCTGCCCCGGCACGAGAGTGGCTGGCATAAACACTGCCCTGGCTCACGCACGACATAGGTCAGGAACAGCATGTCGTGAAGAACCCGGGGGCTCTACCTAATACGAGACGCCAATCGATGGTGTTACAACACGTCGTCCCCGACTAGCTGCGCAAACTCGGCAAGCAGCCTTGCCCTGCAGACCTTGAAGGCGGGGTCTGCTATGCTATGGCGCCATGCGCGCTGCACCACGAGGGCCGCCTCGTCCTTCTGCCATGCGTGCAGTGCCCTCTGTGCAGCGCGCATGGCGCCTACACTGTCTAGGTGCATGTGGATCAAGATGCCCTTGCCTGCCACACAGGCTGCCGTGCGCCTCAGCAAGTCCCTAATCACCTCAAACACCCGTGCCAGCCCTACGACTTCGTGCCTAGCTGCATGCCCCATTGGCAGGGCTGCTAGCCTGGCTCGAGCAGGCCTCTGCGCAAAGTGTGGGTCGTAGGCTGCCTTGAAAAAGTGGTGCGGCTTGCGCACGAGCACCTCGGCCTTGTACTCGTGTACCCCCATGGCCCTGACTGAGTAGCCCTCGAGCATGCGCGTGAGGCCCTTTTGTGCGCTGCGGCACGCGAGCTCGGCTGCACGCAGGCCATCATACACGGCCACGAGGTGCTTGCTGTGCCTCCAGCAGCATCCTGGTTGTTGCCTCTGCTCCTTGAGGTCCTTGAGCAGGCCATTGGCCACGGGCGCTACCCTCTGCCACTCGGCAGCAAGGTTGCCACACTTGGTCAGCATATGCGTGTTGGTGCATGGCCGGCCACGGAACCACGCCGTGGCGTGAGGGCGCATGTTGTGCTGTTGCATCATCATCGTGTGTGTGTGTGTGTGTGTCTACAGTTGGCATTTCCTGCCCTACCCTAGGGGCCGGCCGTATATGTACCTGCCCCATCCGTCGCAAACGTTTGTGACGACGGTCACAACTCGACGTTTCGGTTTATGCCAAACAGCTTGTTCTGGTTGAGGAGGTTTTGTCATAGGCTTGCTTCCAGCGCTCACTGGCAGGCTCCTGAGCAGCCTTGTGCAGGCGCTGCTTCCAGTCGTCTGGCGCATCCCCGTGCGACGCGCTTGATTTGCAAAAGATTATTCACGAGTGCCCCCCATGGCACAGCTCCCCGGGCGGAACCTTGGCGCCTACCGCCAGCTGTGCGCGCAGCTCGCCGCCACAGACATGGCCGTGCCCTTCCTTGACAAGCCGCCTCGCCTGATCGGCGCCGGCAGCTACAACGACGTCTTCCTCGTCCGCTTCAAGGCCAACGCGATGGTGCTGCGCCTCTCCTACTACAGCCCCTACACGCTCAGCAAGGTGCAGGCGCTCATCAGGCAGCGCCTGCCACACAAGCAGCTGCTGGCCAAGGCGCACAAGGTCACGGCCCAAGACCCAGTGAGCGTCAAGAACAACTACTCGGCGTTTTGCAACATGCTGATCGAGCGCGACGTGTGCCCGCACTTTGTCTACATGTACCACCAAAAGGACGTAAAGTGCTTTGCGGCGCTCGTCAAGGACCAGGTCAAGCCCGAGCGCCAGCGCAACAACCTGTCGTTCCGCTACAACAACGTCAGCTTCCACGAAAAGTTCCAGACCAGCCTGCGCCTCAGGCTGCGCCAGCTCACCGACGCACAGCTCGCCGCGGCCGTGTTCCAGGTCGTGTATGCGCTCGCAATGATGCAGCACTACCTGCCAGACTTTCGGCACAACGACCTCAGCCTCGACAATGTGCTCATCACGACGTACGCCCCAACCCCCGGCCGCCACTTCCACTACAAGGTCGGCGAGGCCTCGTACTGGCTCCCAGACGTCGGCGTCTTCCTCGCCGTGACCGACTTTGACCTCGCACATGCGCCCGTCTGCGTCGTGCCAACAGGCGACGGCAAAGGCAAGCCGTACGGCCTGCGCAACCAGCTCATCGCCAAGGACCAGTTTGGCAACCACGGCGACGCACAGGCACGCAACATCAACGGCACGGTCAACCGCTCGTTCGACACCTACTACTTCCTGTACCGACTCAGGGAGGCGCTCGGCAGCCGCCACCAGGGCAGCGTGGCACGCTGGCTCGCAGCACACGATGTGCTCGCTGCCGACAAGACCAAGTACATCGCCAAGGCCTACCCGACCCTGTACCCGGCCGTCATGCTCGCCAACGCAGCCGTCTTCCAGCCATTCAGGGCCAAGCCAGCGACGCCGAGCAAAGCAGCAGCCACCTACCAGCCAGCGCCGCTCCCCGCCGAGCTGCGCACGAGCGCCGCCGCATGCGCAACAAGCAGCAGCAGCAGCATGAAGAAGGATGCCACACAACCGCCGCGCAAGGTCACGATGCAGTCCGTCGTCCTCGGGCACTGAACAAAAGCATGTGGCAGCACTAGACAGTAATGCTCGCGTGCTTGCGCGCATGCCTGGCGCCGTCGCCACCGCGCCCTGCACACAAGCACCTCGTGTGCAGCCTGACGCGCTACTTTGCCTCTGAGTTCTGCGAGACCGGGCCCGACTTTGCCATCTCGACGCTCGTCCTGCACGCTGCATTCCGCCACTTCATGCGCATGTCGCTGCCAAACGCCGACTTTGCGCAGTGGGAACAGACACTCACACCCGTGCAGCACGTCAAGGTACTGCTCGGCTGCTGCGCCGGGGCGGCCGCAAGCCTCGACCACCACACGGCGTGCATCGTCACCGGCCTTCGCCTCGATGTCTGCACAAAGCATGGCGGCAACGACACACGCGCCAACAACTACGCACCATGGCTCAGGTTTTGGACGCAACAACAACCAAAGCAGCGCGGCCGCCGCAGGCATAGCTGGACGGCAGCAGCAGCAGCAGCAGCAGCAGCAGCAGCAGCAACAGAGCGCCGCGCCGTGCCGCCTTGGCAGCAGCAGCAGCAGCGCCGCCGCCGAGCGAGCTGGTGCATCGGCGAGTCGTCATGCGATTATCGTGCGGAATAACATTCTGGGCCCCACCTTGAGCGCCAGCCGGCCGATGCACCTCAAACTCAGAAAGTTCGACCCTAGCAAGATGGCCGCGCATGCGGTGTGCGTCATGATTGCGAGGCGGCGCTCGGGCAAGTCGACGCTGATGACAGACCTCATGTACTTCCAGCGCGACGTGCCCGTGGCCGTCGTATGCAGCGCGAGCGAGGAGAGCAACCACGCCTTTCGCCAGTATGTGCCCGACTCATTCATCTATGGCACCTTTGACGAGGCCATCATTAACCGCATCATTGCGCGGCAACAAAAGGTCATGGCTGCCATCGAGGCAGGCCAGAGCAGGGCCGACCCGCGCATGCTGCTCATCGCCGACGACATTGGCTACGACACCAAGGCACTGCGCAGCAAGGCCGTCAACCAACTCTTCCTCAATGGCAGGCACCACCAGATCTCGCTCTGGGCCAGCCTCCAGGACGCGCGCATGCTGACGCCATGCCAGCGCGCCAACACCGACTACATCTTCTTCTTCAAGGAGTTTGTCAACAAGGAGCGCATCTTCAAGACGTTCTTCCAAGGCCTGCTGCCCAACTTTGCGACGTTTACGCAGATCTTTGATGCCGTGACCGAGGACTTTGGCGTGCTCGTGCTCGACCAGACCACGCGCAGCAACAAGCTCACCGACATGCTGTTCCACTACAAGGCCGCGGTACGGCCCCCGTTCCGCTTTGGGAGCTCAGAGATGTGGCAGTACCACCAGGCCGCCTACCAGCCAGCCGGCAGCGGCGGCGGCGGCGGCGACGACGACGACCTCCTGCACCAGGCCGCCGCGAAGAAAAAGGGCGTGGTGCACGTGCAAAAGCTCACCTAGCCCTGCATGCCTTGATAGTACTTCACGTCACCGGGGCCGTCTTGGCGCGCCACAAAGGCCGCATACTGGATGGTGGGTGCTTTGGCGGCGTCGGCGCTCCACGTGTGCAAGTGCGAAAAGACCAGGTGCAGGTGGCCGACAAAGAGCATGTTGTGCCCGCGATACTCGTTGGCAATTCGCTCGACGCAAGCGACCATGCGCCTAGATATGTGCGTCGATGGCTCTCGGTTGGCGCCTGGGATGAGGGCATGGTCGCCGTCGCCCTGTGGCACATAGGCAACGCCAAAGCGCCGAGCAACGCTAGCAAACAAAGACTTTTTGTGGAGGAGGTTGCGCAGCACCCTGTGCCTGGGCATGACGTCGGTCATCATCTTTGGCGGGTTCCTTGCGTCAAAGTAGCGGAGCACGTTGTCGGTCTCCTCGCCAAGGCATGTGGCGACATTGATCGCGGCGACGTCCAAACCGCGTGCTTCGAGCTGCTCAGCGATGTAGATTGCGGTGTGGATGCACCGCTGGAAAGGGCTCGTGACGATCATAAACGGACGCGTCGGGCGGCCGGCGCCAACGACGTGGTCTACAAAGCGGTTGGCCGACTGTATGGCCACGCGCTTGGCACGCTTGATGAGCAGCGGGTCGTCAACATGGCGCGAGCCTTGCCGCACAGAGTGCCGGAACACCGCGACGATGCGTTTGTCTGCCATGCCAGTGCGTGGTTATACTTTTATTTTGTAGGACCATGGCAACACAAGATGTTTGGAATGGCTGTGCTGCGCGCAGTGCTCATCGGCGTGCTCGCACTGGGTGGCAGCAGCTTGCATGCTGCTGCTACAGCGGTGCTGCCTGCTTTGCAGGTCGACGGCAACGTGCTCAAGACGACGGCCACCAGGAAGCAGGTCGACCTCAAGGGCGCGTCCTGGTTTGGGTTCAACGTCGACACCGGCATGGTCGACGGCCTCTGGGCTGGCATCGACCTCGCTACGACGAGCGCACAGCTCAAGCTCCTCGGCTTCAACACGCTGCGCATCCCCTTTGACTTTAGCCTGCTCAAGGCCCCGGCGAGCGACTTCCGGTGGGCTGGCTGCATGCGCAAGGACATTGTCAACAACACGCTTGACCCGCGCCTGGCCAAGGCCAAGGTGGGCCGCACGCTGAGGCCGCGGCCGCCTGGCACACTGCCGCCTGTGCCGCCGCTCTCGCCACCTGGCATGTGCAATAGCTATGTGCCGCGCACGGGCGCGGTTGAGGAGCTGCTGCTGTGGACAGTCGAGTTCTTTGTGGCGCAGGGCTTTTACGTCATGCTCAACCACCACAGCCTTGTGAGCGGCGACCAGATCCAGCGCAACCCGAGCGACTTTGCAAATGCGTGGGCTCGCCTGTGGGGCAAGCTGGCAGCCAAGAAGCAGTTCCAGGCTCGGCTGCTCGGGCGCGTCTTTGTGGACATCACGAACGAGCCCGACTTCATGGGCATGAAGTGGTCGGACAGGCCCGACATGATTGGCGCCACAGAGATGTACCTGAGGGTCATGGACCGGCTGCACGCGATCACGCCGCGGGGGATGCTCTACTTTGTCGAGGGCACGGGCCAGACGAGCTACGGCCTGTGCTGGGGCAACGGCTTTGTGACCGACACGGCCATCGTCGCCAAGCATGGCATTGACGATGCCTCTCCCTTCTTCAGGCGCTTGGTGCGCAGGCCATACGTGGGCCAGGTCGTCATCTCGCCACACGAGTATGGCCCGACCATCCGAAAGACACACCTGACGACGCGCGAGCTCGAGGAGCGCATGAACGCATCGTATGGCTACCTGATGACGCGTGGGTTTTGCCATGCGGGGGCCTGCACCAAGTTCCCGGTCGTGGTCGGCGAGTTTGGGTCGGACATGGGCGCCGAGGACATGGGGTTCTTGACCGACTTTGGGCGCTGGATGCGCAGGCAGGCATCCAACAGCTGGGTGATTTGGGCCGTGAATGCCAACTCGGGCGACACGGGCGGCCTGTTTGACAAGACGCTGTGGCAGGACGTCCGCTGGGACAAGGTGCGCTACCTGGTCGAGGGCGGGCTCGGGCTGCGCCCGTGGTGGAAGGAGGGCAGCTAGACGTCGAGCATGTTGAACCTTTTGCCGGCGGCCTTGCGCTGCTTGGTGGCGGCCGCGCGGCCCTTTTTGGCGCCCGACTTGACCGAGAACGTCTTGATCCCTTTGTCTGACGTGGTGAGGCTGCCTCCGATCGAGTCGAGGTCGAGCGACCTCAGGCTCTGCATGTCTTCGCTGTTGATGTCGCTGAGGCGGTCCTGCTGGTCGTCGTCGAGTGGCGTGTACTGCTGCTGCTGCTGCTCTTGCTGGGGCGGCGGCGGCGGCGGCGTGTACTGGCGTGCCGGCGGCGTGACTTGTGGCGGGTGCATCCTGTCTGGCTGGGGCGGGTTGGCTGGCTGTGGGTAGGGCATGGGCGATGGCATCGTCTGCATGAGCGGTCCGAGGTTGATGCCGGGCCCCCTCATTTGGTACTTGCTGCTGGTGGTGGCGGTGGGCGTCGGCGCTGCGGGCTGCTGCCTCTGCTGGGGCTGGGGCTGGGGCTGGCTGCCGCCGCCTGCGAGGGCACCGACCATCGACTTGATAAAGTCTGGGTTGGCGTTGTTGTTGGTGAGCAGGGCCTGCTTGAACATGGTGTTGGTCATGTGGTACATGAGGCCGCTCGCTGCAAGGCTGAGCGCGAGCTCGATCTCGGGCGGCGTATTGACGCGGTGCCTGTACTTGGCGATGAGGCGCTCGAGCGTGCCCTCGTAGCCGTCCATGCCGGTCATGACGCTCTCTGACCAGCCGTCGAGCTGCAGGTCAAAGGGCTGGTACTTTTGGTTGAGCCACTCGATGACGCTCACGACGCCGCACAATGCCTTTTTGCCAAACTTGATCGAGTTGTCAAAGTCGATCTCCGACTTGATCCGGTTGAACTCGGCGCGCATGTCGCGCAGCTCTGAGATGCAGCCGGCAAAGGCGCGCACGTGGAGGCCCTTCTTGCGCATGCGGTCGAGCTTGAACGAGAGGTCGGCCATCTCGTCCTCGGGCGACACGTAGCTGTCGGCGCTTGGCGGCGGCGCTTGCGGCGCTTGCGGCGCGGCCGCCGGCTGCCATGCCTGCTGCTGCTGCTGCTCCTCGTGGTGGTGCTCAAACGCTACGGTGTCTGGGCCGACCTTGTCTGGGTTTGCAAAGTCGTGGAAGCTGGTGTCGGTGAAGGCGGCGCGTGGCGGCGCGGCTGTTGACTGCACAAGCTCAATGTTGTCGTGCCCCATGCTTGCTTCAGGCATAAGCTGGATGGTTCGCTCGCCGTCTGAGTTGGCGTCGTACATAATACCCCGGCTGTCAAGCATGACTCTGCCAAGCTGAAGGACGGCGTCGAAACATTTTTGGCGCGCTTAACGAGGCCTCGCCCGTGCTCGGCCCACCACTTGGAAAACGTGTTTTGGAAGACGGGCCGCAGCCGGATGCTGCCGTTGAGCATCGAGTCGACGGGCACCCAGCGGAGGTCGGTCTTCTCGACCTTGCGCTTGAAGCAGTGGATGTGCTTCATGTAGGCGAGCATGCGCCGGAAGTGCGAGCGGTGCTCGGCACGGAACGGCAGCTGCAGCGTGTACATGTAGTAGACCTTGCCGTGCTGCGTGTAGGTGCGGCTGAAGGGCAGCTGGCCTGCCATGCGGACGTGGAGCGCCTTTGGGTCGAGCAGGGTCCCACACGTCTCCTCATAGAACTCGCGGCATGCCGTGTCGAGCGGCTTGGCGTCGACGGCCTCCGACTTGCCCCCAAAGTCGCTCCACGAGCCGTCGCGCACGTCCTTGCCCAGCATCATGAACACGTGGCCCGAGTGAAAGGTGTATGGGAGGATGCCGGCTGCGTAGGCCATATGGGCACGCGCACACCAAGCCACCATGCACAATAATGGCCCTCCCTGGACGGAGGGCGGCTGCTACTTGTGCTTCTGCCACTCGGCGCTCGCGCGCTTCATGGCAGCAGCGAGCCCGTCGGCCCTGGCCTTGTTGAAGTGCTTCATCACGAGCTGGTGGAACTTGGAGGCCGACGAGTTCTTGTAGCGAGCCTTGGCCTTCTGGCTCGCGGCCTTGGAGACGAGCGTGCCCGCCTTGTTGCGCTTGAGGTCCGCTGCGCGCAGCCCGCCGGTGGTCTTGGCCGCCTTGCCAGTCAGTACCTGGCGCCTGGTGCCGGAGGCCTTGAGCGTTGCCATGGTGTGTGTCGTGTAGCACAGACAAGAATTGCATGCCGTTTTACGCCGACAGGCTGCCGAGCGCTCGCTGGTAGGCCTGGGCTGCCTCCTCCTGGCATGCAAAGAGCCCGAGGTGGCGCGCCTTGCCCTGGATGCGGATCTGTGCCCTCCACTTGCTGGCGCGCTTGACCCAGTCGACGCCGACATGGGCCGAGCTCGAGCCTGGCTTGCTGGCCTTGTTGCGAGCGTTGGCGGATGGGCTGCTGTCGCGCAGGTTGGCATCTGTGTTGTTGAGCGTGTCGCCGTCGGCGTGGTCGATGATGCGGCCGTCTAGGGGCTCGCACCCCATGAGGAAGCGGTGCAGCTTGGCGAGCGTCTTGGCCATGCCGCCTTCACCTGCCGCGAGCACAAAGCCATACACATACTCCTTGGAGCCATACGAGGCGACATACCACCGATACATGGCAGCCTTGCGCCAGCCCTGTGCGCTGACTTGTGCCACGCGCCCGGCTGCGACCTTGCCATGCAGCACGAGGTGAGGCGGGTCTGGCATTGGGCCAAGCTGCCCCTCTGGGTCGGCAATGGCTGCCTGTAGCCTCTCGAGGCTGCGGAGGCCTCGCGCCGTCGGCGGGGGCGGCGCCGGCCTGAAGGCCTCGACATGCTCGAGCACGTGGGCCATCTCGGCCGGCGTCAGGAGCCCGTTGGTGCCTGCATTGGGGCCATGGATGGCGAGTGCGGCCTTGTCATAGGCGCGGCCTGCCTCGGCCTCGCTCCTAAATGTGCCGATATGGACTTGGTGCCGCTCGGCCCGGATTTGGGCGCTCCACGACCCGGCCGACGACTGCTTCCGGGTGACGCCTCGGTAGGCTGAGCTGCACCCATGAGCCTTGAGCTTGGCCTGACTGTTGAGGGCGTGCGGCGCGACAGCCAGGTTGTCCAGGCGATTGTCGAGGCGGTTGCCGTTGACGTGGTGAATGACATGGCCCTTGGGCGGCTCGAGCCCAAGGACGGCCTGCACGACGTGGAGGTGCACGGCCTTGTTGGTGGCGTTGATGAGCGCATAGCCCGTGTCGCTGATGCGGAGGCTCTTGCCAGCGATGGCTGCATGGCCTCGCTCGCACATGGTGACGACCGAGCCGCCGACCTGCACGTCCATTGGGGGGGGGCCTGCATGTGGCGCACACAAGCGGGTTCCCTTGGGCGCGGAGGGCTCCCTCCTTTTTTCCCTTGCCCTTGCACAGTGCCCCAATGGACAGGAGCGACAGCTGCGACAGCTGTTGTGAGCAGCCGCCGTGCAATGCCATCATCCCTGGCAACGTGTACCTCGTGCAAGAGTGGCAGGCCGTCGAGTACAAGCTGCCCTATGCCGTCATCGGCGCAACGCCCGACGGCTACCTTGCCCCAACCCTCGCCAGGTATGGCCGTGGCGCGCGCGTGCTCGCCGTGCACCATGTCCTCGACATCACCAGGGCGCTCGAGGCCGTGCGGCACGGCCTTGGCGGCAGGTTTAGGCGCATGCGCCACTGCGAGCATGCCTACGAGGCGGCCGACGCCCCGGAGCTCGTGCGCCGGTTTTACCAGCTCGCCCACTATGCCACCCCCCTAGAGTGAGGGGCGCGTTCTCAGCATGCAGCAATATTGGTTGTGGATGTCTTGAGATGACCACGCCCGCTGGCAGCAGCCTTGCATGGCAGCGCGTGAACGACCTGCTCAGCACCAAGGAGAGCGTGACCGCAGCCCTGCTCCAGCACCTCGAGCACGTGCATGCCACGCTGCCAGCCGGCGCACGCGCGCAGCTCAGCATGCGCCCTGGCGAGCTGCGCCTGCAAATGCAGCACGGCTCGGGGCGCATCACGATCGTCACGGCCAAGGGCAAGCGCTTCGAGGCAAGGCTCAGCGCGCCCAACGACAAGGCCAAGATTGAGCAGCTCTTGAGCGAGTATGCATGGTCTGGCCGCGACTATACCCTGACCGTCAAGTGCACGCGCTCGGTGCCGCCAAGCTGGCTCCCTCACATGAAGCAGGCGATCGTGGCTGCCCTCTGCAACGAGGTGCCCGCAGACCTGAGCCGCCTCGACGTGGTCGAGTCGGACCGCAACGAGGTGCTCTTGTATGCGATCGTGCACCCGAATCAAGAGCACCCCGTCGAGTTTTGTGTTGGCCACCGCCATGCGCATGAGGCCGAGGAGTGCGACGAAGACAAGGAAGGTGGCAGTGACGAGAGCGACGACGAGAGTCAGGGCAGCGACGACAGCGACGACGATGCCAAGCAAGGCGTCGACTTTGACGAGTTGGCCTCCATGCTCGAGCTCACGCCTCTGCCATCAGCAGCAGCTGCCGTGCTGCCTGCCAAGCCCAACAGTATGCAGGCCCCAAAGCAGCAGCCAGCAGCAGCAGCTGCCAAGCCCAACAATGTGCAGGCCCCAAAGCAGCAGCCAGCAGCAGCAGCAGTTGCCAAGCCCAACAATGTGCAGGCCCCAAAGCAGCAGCCAGCAGCAGCTGCCAAGCCCAACAATGTGCAGGCCCCAAAGCAGCCGCCAGCTTCGAGCCGCCGTGCTGCCGTCTTGCCTCCTACCAGCAATGCCACTTGTGCCATGCCCACGCGCCAGAGCAGCCGACTGTTGCTGCTGCCACAATGATCATAGTCGAGGCAGGCGCCATCAAGATCACGCGCAGCAACATTGTTGCCTTCTTTGCCGAGCATGCTGGCGACGGCCGCTTTGCCGACGGGGCCGAAGACATGCTCGAGGCATACTGTGCCATCATCACCCGTGCCTCGCACCCGGGCAGCGGCAGCAGCAGCAGCGAGAGCGCCGTACTCGGGCAGCGCCTCGACCACTTTGTGGCACAGCAAGAGGCGCTCCACAAGCAGATGCTGGCGACGGCGCGGCAAGACGCACATGCCATCTCGACCAGGCTCAGCGAACTGCTGGTTCTGGTCGAAAAGTCTGTGCAGGCAACGCTAGACAAGATCGACCCTTCCACCTTGCACTTGGCAGTGCCAGACCTTGTCAGGGAGCAGACGACCGTGCTCGCAGCAGAGATCAGACGCCAGCTCGAGTCCATCGACAAGAGCATCGTTGACAGCAAGGCGTCCCTATGCACCAACAACCAGACGATCCTCAGCAAGGTCGAGCACCTGAGCGAGCAAGTGCTCGTGACCCAGACCAAGGCAGCAGTGAGCCACCGAACCAAGGGCATGGAGGCCGAGCAGCGCATGTTTGAGCTGCTTGACGAGGCCCTCGCACCACATGGCATCTGCATCACGCTCGTGTCGGGCAAGTCGGGCAGCTGCGACTACAACGTGGCCAAGGTTGCGCGCCCAGATGTCGCCCTCGAGCTCAAGGCCCATGCCGAGAGGGTAGGCTCGCGCGACATCCAACGGTTTGAGGGCGACCTTGTGCGCATGGACAAACATGGCATCATCGTGGCACTCCACAATGGCTTTGTCGGCCGCGACAACTTCCAGATCAACCAGCTCCCGACCGGCAAGTTTGCCGTCTACCTCGCCAAGAACGGCTATGATGCTGCCACGATCAAGGACGTCGTCATGCTGCTACACCGCCTTGACGAGCTCACCACACGACAACCAACAGCAGGCCAGGACGACCAAGAGCCCTCCTCCACCGTGGCCCTCACGCCTCACACCATGGAGATGCTCCAAGGCTACTTGAAGGACTCGGCAATCAAGCTGCGCACGATGCGCAAAAACCTGCGCGACACGCTGGCCCTGCTCGACGACGTGCAGCGCAACAACCTAGGCTCGATCGAGCGCATCCTGCTCGGAGGCAGCGGCGACGACGAGCCCGACGCACAAGCCATCCTCGCGCGGCAAAACAAGTACAAGTGCACCAAGTGCGACAAGCCATGCAGCAACGCAGGCGGCCTCGCGCGCCACATGAAGACCCAACACGCCGCAGAAGGCACTTGAGAGCTCGCCGCCCGCCGTCACGGAACCCAAATGCCAGGCGCGCTCGTGCTCGACACCGAGTTCAACACGCAGCCCTTCCGGCTCATCTCTGCAGGCTTTGTGAGGCTCGGCAAGCACGGCGAGCAGCGAGCATGTGCCTACTTTCTGATCAGGCCGGGCGGCTTCTCGATCAACGAGAGGGGGCACGCGTTTGCCGTGCACAAGATCACTCAGCATGCCGCTGCGACGCAAGGCGTCCACATGCATGAGCTCATGAGCTGGCTTGCTAGCGTGCTGCCGCGGACGACGAGCCTCGTCGGCCACAACGTCAAGCGCGACATCCAGCTGCTCAGGGAGGAGGCTGTGAGGGCAGGCGCCGACCCATTGGTTGCCAAGTGCCTAGGCAAGCTGCCCGTGCACGACACGATGCCCATGGCGCGGGCACGAGGCATGAAGCCCTTGTCATTGCAGAGCGTCCATGGAGCCCTGTTTGGAGGCACTGGCACGCTACCCGATGCCCACAATGCACTCGCCGATGCCACGTACACGGCAGCCGTCTTTAACAAGCTGTTTGACACGTCTCAGGTTTGGCCCATCGCGGCTGCCTTCTTCACAGGCCACGGCTCATCCTGCAGCGACTCGGCCGCGAATTGAAGTGCGGGGCTGCCACTCAGCGCCCAGGTCATCGGCAGCCATCATCGGTGCATCTGGCGGCTTCCCATCCATGGCCAGTCCTGCACTCCCAACTGATGCAGTGGGGCCTGGCTCTGTATGCGACCGTCGGCTTGTGGGCCGTGTACCTGGCCCTGGCTGTTGCTAAGTAAGCGCTGTTCACGATGGATTGGTAACAATGGTGCGCCGGCGTCAACCAAGCCTGTGCTCGTCCGAGGCTGAGTTTGAGTTGGTGCCCGGACAGCACGACGCCATGGTGGCCTCCAACCTTGACAAGACGGGTGCGACGCCACGACAGATAAGGTGCGTATGTATCTCTGGCAACTGGCTCACAGTCACATACGACACGTCGCCACCATCCACATTCCCAAGCACTTGATTCAAGCGCCAATGGGCAACCGAAGTCGTGGGGCTCAATCAAGCTCGTCAAGTGCCGCAGCCAACATTTAAATGTGATGTGCAGGTGCTGACAATGGCTGCTGCCCCAAGTGGCACCAACAATGCTGACAACACCACGCTACAGGGCGCCGACGATCCGACACTACTCGCATCGGCTATGAGCAATCGGCACATGGCTAGACTAGTCCGCGCTAGGCGCCCGGGCCTTGAGGCGGCCATGCCGTCGGTGGTTCTGAGCAATGCCTATGCCGCGCGCGACCTGCAACCCAGCGCGTATGAGGTGGCTGGCGAGCGCTTCTATGTATTGAAGTGGCAGCAGCGCGGCAGTGACGGCGGTGTCCACGTTGCGCTGCTCCACTTTCCTGAGAACACAAACACCCACCGGCACGTCATGGTGTACGAAGCCGACGGGGCACTTGGTCGCATCGTTATTAGCACCGGTGGCATCGCAGACGAGTCACGGGAGCTGTACCACATCCTACTGGCGACCATCGTGTGCATTGCACGGCAGCTCAACCCCAACACCTTCAACTTTATGCAGACACCAGTCGTGGCGGCCAACAACTTCATGCGCCAACAGCGACTGGGGCAGCTATACAACGAGCTCCAACCACCCGGTGCGCAGCCGCGCATGTTCCGCGAGCTCAAGGATGACATCTTCCTCAACGCGGTCGAGCACAACTTTGCCTTGCGCACGCCGGCCGACCGCCGCAGCAACGCATGGCACCAGCTGAGTCATGCACAGCGCGCCCACATCCACACCACCCGCCTAGAAAACCTGCGGCGGCGGCGGCGGCGCAACCACCTTACGGCCGCCGAGTACCTCGAGCTTGTTTCCCTGCCGCGCCTCCCACTTGGCAGTGCGCCGACCCTAGCCGAGCGGCTATACAACAACCGTCACAAGCGCCCAGCGCGCCCTGAGGACCTCGTCCCTCCCGAGCTGCGACTGCCGCCCCTCTAGGCTTATGATACCCGGCATCGCCGACAACGAGTCCGCAATTGCTCAATGCTGCTCCAGAGCTATACTGGCGGGCACGATACATGCTGCAAAATCGACACTGGCAAAACTAACCACTCGTCCGACGCCGAGTCTGGAGTTGTGCCCTAGAGCTCGTCCTCATCCCTTTTATCTGTGGCCTATGGTACGGGAGGGGCCTCGCCATGAACAACGACGACGAGTTGGCCTTGTTCCAGCTCCAGATTCGGCAAAGCCTCAACGAGCACGACGGCGCCGAGGGGTTGCACCGCAACATGGCGCATGATTGCGTGCGGCGAGGCAAGGCAAACCTCGCGACCGACTCGGGCTGCCTTGCTAGGGCCGAGCCTGAGGCTGGTGCAGAGCTACTCAGGCGGGCACAGCACATGCTGCGTCAGGGGCATCCCAAGGACAGTTTTAAAGGATACCCACAGACGCTGGGCACGTGCTGGTTCAACGCCGTGCTGCACGTCCTTTTGGCGAGCGACGCGACGTGCGTGCGCGTGCTCAGGGCCCTGGTCGAGGCCTGCGAGAAGTGGGCCACGCTTTCACGCGCACGGCGCCGGATCTTCGCGGCGCTGCTCTACCTTTTGGAGGTGCAATACTTGCCTCGCGTGCGCAATCTCGCCGTCACGCCGCAGCACCTTCTCAACCTGCTGCACGCTTACCGCCCTGAACACTTTAAGCTGATCAATCCCGACCGCGGCGGCACCCCCTTCGACGTGGTCGATTACGGCACCAACCTGTGCCGCGTCCTAGGCTTGCCCTACTGCAAATACATACAAATTAAGCGCTCGGCCGTCGCGACGCTGAGCTCTGGGCTGCAGATCTTTGCAAATGGCGAACACGACGACGAAGCGCTTCTGGCTCACATCACATACACGATGGAGGCCTTGGGTGGCGATGCAGGCGTGATGTTCAGTTGGATTGATGCTCCAGGTGCCCAATGGGACGCTGATGCCTGCCAAGCCATTGATTGCATGGCCGACACGGACTTTGCCGGCATCGTGCTGTCCGACAGCAAACTCAAACATGCCGTTGCATACACGATGTGCGACGGCCAAGGCACCCTGTTTGACAGCAACTTCACCAGGTACACCACCACCGCCGTCCCTGGCACAGTGCGCCTACCAATTGGCTACACGCATGACGGCTACACGTTTACTAGCCCGCCTCAATTTCAACCAGGGAGTGTTACTTGGCGTGTGTTTGACCCCAACGACGTCGACAAACATGTGTTTGTGCATGCAAAGCGCGACGGTGCGCACAACAGGGCACCACCGGCAGCAATCCCCCTTAATATGGGTCTGTCGTGCATCGCCAGAGAAGACCAGATTCAACTGCTGCATAAAAGCCTTCGTATGTATGCGTTGATCGGCATACGCTGTAACGAGCTGCTGGCCATGGCGCGCGCGACTGGCATAGCCTTGACTGTGCTTGCAAGCACCCCTCGGTGCCACATCATCATCAAAACCGAATATATGTGAGGCTGTCCATATGCCATCCACAGCCTTTTTGCACCCTGCGACGCTGCTCAATGCCAAAGACGTAGCCAGCATCAAGCAGCGCATTGCTGCCAAGGTCCCATGCACGGTCAGGGGCAGAGACAAGCTTGGATGGGACACCAAGAAGGGCCCCTACATACCATCGCCGCTCGCCGCCGTGCACTGCATGTGGGGCCAAAGGCCGATCGGCCATGCCGAGCTCTGCGACAAGGATGCAGTGCAGGCACACCTGCAAATGCTGTCATACCTGGTCCATGGCGACGAGGTATACGCATGCAATGCCATTGCCATCGTCCGTGCCTGGTGCAGCACATGCAAGGCCATCACAGGCGACAACCGCATCCTCGTGGCAGCCTGGTCGAGCGTGTGCTTTGCGCGCTGCATGGAGATGCTCAAGTACACCTACCGACCTGGCTTTGCTGCTTCCGGGATCGAGGCCATGTACAATGCGTGGGTCGACCGCGTCGTCATGCCTGCCCTCACAGCGCCAATCACATGGACCATCAATGGCCACGAGACGGCAAGCAACTGGCATGCGGCAAGGGCCGAGGCCCTCATGCAGCTGGCCGTGTTTAGGGACGATGCCGAGCTCTTTGACTTGCAGGTTGCCGAGTTTAGGCGCATGCTGCCCATCATCATCAAGCCGTCTGGCCTTGGGAACGAGGTAGCACGCGACCTCATGCACGCACAGTTTAGCCTCGGCTCGCTTGCCCAGATCTGCGAGCTGGCCCACAAGGCCAGGCCAGGGCTCGACCTCTACAAGGAGCTCGACAACAGGCTGGCAAAGGGCATGGAGTTTGTCGCGGCGCTCATCTTGGAGGGCGCCAAGGTCATGGCAGGCAATGTGCCGCTCAAGCTCGTGGCATGGCACCCGGCCGGGGCCTGGGGACTTTCGGTGACGGCCTACGAGAGGCGAGGCGTGCCTGTCCCAAGTAGCCGCAAGCTGCTCGATGCCAACACTGCAAAGGAGTACCCGTGGCTTGCCTGGGGCAGCACCAACCTGACGCACCGCATCCTCTGATCCCCTAAAGCTACTTGTGTGTGCTGGCAGCAGCAGCAGCAGCAACCATGGCGGCGGGCCCACTCATCGTCTTTGAGGGCATCGACAGGTCGGGCAAGAGCACTCAAGTGCACATGCTTGCCGATGCCTTGCGCGCGGCTGGGCTCGAGGTCGAGTGCCTGAGGTTCCCAGACCGTGCGTCGCCCCTCACGGGTGCCCTCGTCGATAGTTTCTTGAAAGGCCACCAGCATGGCGACGTGCCACCTGAGTGCATGGAGCTCATCTTTGGTGCCAACCGGCGCGAAAAGGCTGCGCACATTGCGCAACGGCTGGCAGCTGGGTGCACGCTGCTCATTGATCGCTACGTTGACTCTGGAGCAGCATATGGCACTGCACAGGGCATGGATGCCACATGGAGCCACAACCTTGACGCTGGCATGCCAGAGGCCGACCTCGTCATCTTTCTAGACTTGCCTGCCGCCAAAGCCGGATTGCGCGCTGGCTTTGGGAGCGAGCGCTTTGAACGAGTCGAGTTCTTGAGCAAGGTACGCAACGCCTACATGCACCTGCGAGGGCCACGCTGGTACATGGTCGATGCCGATCGGCCGGCCTGCGACGTGCATGCCGACGTGGTGAAGGCCGTGCTTGGGCAGTAGTAGTAGTAGCAGTACCTACGTAGCAGCTGCAAGGCGGCGCAAGTCTGCCGGTGTAAGGTGCTGCACCAAGACCTTCTCGGCCGCTTTCAGCGCCGCCCTTTGTGCGCGCTCGGCTGCACACAGGGCCAGATACTCGGCTGCTATCGCACTGTACGCGGCAAACCTCGGGCTTGCTTCGCGCGACTCCTCCGCCATGGTCGTGATGAGCTGGATGGTGTCGCCGCGGCCGTCGGCTACGAGGCAAGCGTACTTGCTGCTGCTTGCTGCGAGGCTGGCATACTCGCGTATGAGGCCCTCGACCCTGCTAATCATGGCAGCATCGACCAGCTCGAGCCCAAGTCCCTCGCTCGGCCGGTCCAGGTCCACCAGCCACGCCCTTGCCACGCTGGCCTCGTCCATGCCATGCGAGCGGAGCAGCCTGCGCCATGCCCTTTGCTCGCTGGCCTTGACCGATGCCGGCCCTTCGTCGCCGCCGACTTTGGCAAGCAGGCGCGCGCGCTCGACCCACGTGCTCAGCAGCCTTGCGTCAGTAGACAGCAGCAGAGCGCGTGCGCCGGCCAGCTGCGAGAGCAGCTCTGCGGGCGTGAGCTCTCCCGTTGCGAGGAAGCGCATCGCCATTGCCAGCATGCTGACGCCGCGCGCATGCCTTGGCTCGCTGAGCGCGCGTGCCCTGCGAATGAGGTCGATGATGGAGTCGACCACAGCCTGCGGCTCGTTGCGGACAAGCATCGCTGCGGCGCAGGCGAGCTCAAAAGGGAACGCCGCCACAAGGCCGCCGCGAGCCACGCTCTGCTCGAGCTGCTCAAGGCGCGAGCCGTCGCCAATGACATGTTGCAAGCTTGCAGCCTCGCCGAAGGCGTCGAGCAGCGCTGCCGCTGCTGCCTCACTAGCACGGCCAGCCGGCTTGTTGGTGCTGGCGGCCTCCAGCAGCGTCGAGATGGTAGCCATTGCGTCGGCATCAAGATGCGGATGTGCCATATGCGTTGGGGTAGCAGTAGCCCTGGGAAAAAACACCGTGGCCCAGGCGCGTCAAACCCTAGAGTACGCAAGGCTGTCGACGAAGCCTGGCAGGTCGTCCTGCAAGAGCTCCTGAGCCCGCAGACGGTGTCCGAAGTACTTGGACGTCATGCTGAGGGCCTTGTTGAAGAGCGCGTCGAACCTACGCCTCGTCTCGCGTATGGACGAGAACTCCGTTGCCACGAGCGACAACTCATGCGTGGTGTTGCCGATTGGTGTATCGCGTGCTCGCCCAATCGCATCGGCGAGCCATCCCATGTCATTGTTTCCGAACTCGAGCGCGGCTGAGAACATTGACATGATGTCGAACGCAAACCGCTGCTCAAGGAGCCGAGTAACAAAGCCCTCGACCTCGGCCAGCGCGGCCAGGGGCTGCTCAGCTAAGTCCGATACCAGTCTCCTCAAATCTATCGAGTCTTGGACGCCACGAGCCACGAGCAGGGCTTGCCATGCTCTGCCCACATCCTCCGCACCCTTGGCACGATCTGCCTCGTAACGTGCGTCCAATCTTTCTTCAAGGCGGCGGGCGACTGCCGAGACCCTCCAAAAAAGTCTTCTCGCGAGGGCCTCGAGCCACGGCATGGGTGTACCGTCCCACTGTGCATCCTCGGCCGAGCGCCACTTGCTCAGTAAGGGCCCAGGTGCCAGCAGGGCGCGTGCGCCAGCCAGGTCCGACCGCAGCTGCTCCGGCGTGGGGAGAAACCTGTCCCTGTGACGCATCACATCGGCCAGCGTGGACGTGAAGCCGGCAACGGCATCGAGTGCTGCGCCATTGCGCAGCAGAGCAAGCACAGACTCGGTCACATGGTCTGGCTCGATCGTGCGAAGCCGCACCAAGGTAACGATCACGTCGTCGTTTTCAATTATTGGGGAAGGAGCCTCGACATCCCATGGCAAGTCGAGCTCTCTGCACACGTCAATCCTCCACCCTTGGAACATGTGGACAAGGTCGAGATAGCGATTGTTATCCTCAAGCTGACGCCTGTGCAACTGTGCAGCCTCTTGTATGATGGGGAGCACCCTTTTCCGTAGCGTGTCGTTCCTACGCCGAGCGGCTGCGCGCCCCGACTTGCTGGTCACTGCCAAGGCAGCCAAGTTGGAGCCACTGGTCATATGCTCGGACACGGCGTCGAACACTGCGTATGGCGAGGCGTGTGGCGGCGTCGGCGTGGCCATGGGGTGGTGCTAGCGCCCCAGACAAAAGTCCTGGGACACATACATGAGATGGCCCGTAAGTTTGTAACACGGCTGCGTGGTGGTACTATATAATATGCCCACGACACCCTCACCCCCGCCTACTGCTACTACTTCTACTACTACTACTACTACTACGGAAATGCTGCTCTCGCGCGCCTACGAGCACTTGGAGCACGTGATGCTCGAGGCCATCGACTGGAAGGGCCTTCGATGCGAGGGAACGCTCTCGTGCCTGCGCCTGCGCCGGCGCTGCAGCGTCCGCAAGGGCCTCTCCGTTGCCTCGCCGCCGCCGCAGCAGCAGCAGCAGCAGCCCATGGACGTCACCGAGCCAGCCCTTGCACAAAAGCTCCTCGTCAACAGGCGCATGGCCATGGAGCACAACTGTGTCAAGCTGACGCTCGCTCCCGGCAGCAGCAGCAGCAGCTGCAGCATGGAGGCGCTGGCGGGGCTCGTGGGGCTCGTCTTCTCAGAGTTTTGCAAGGCCGTGGCACATGGCCGCGTCGCCGAGGAGGGCACGTGCCACCTGTGGCTCCATGTTGTTGATGGCAGTAGTGGCGAGCGCTGGTCGGCCTGGTATGTAGAGCGCCAGGGCGAGTGGTGGGCCGATGTATGCAACCCACGCAACTTTGAGGGCGAGGCACGCATGCTTGCCTTCCTTGCCGAGGCTACCGCTGTGCCGAGGGCACTCGGCGTCGAGCAGGCATGGGACCGGCACATCAAGGGCATGTACCTGGCTATGCTGCAGCCTTGTGGTGGCATGTGGCCGATGGTAGCTGCCATGTAACCAAACGCTTCATCATGGCGCCTCGATGTGGACCCGCCTCAGCTCGGCCTCGATTGCCGGGTCCTTGCTCCGTGCGATGGCCAGCAGGTCGCTTAGGCTCACAGCAGCCTGCCCACTGGCCTGTAGGGCTGCCTTGAGCGCTGCCCTCAGCCTCTTTTGGAAGCTCGGCAAGAGTGCATATGCACGCCCCCCCCGCTGGACAAACAGGTGCGAGCGCGGCCTGAGGTCGAGCGAGGCCTTGATCTCGGCAGCCAGCTCTTCCGGCAGCAGCGCGCGGATCTGAATCGGGTCGGCCTCTTGGCCCAGCTCGTCTTCGGCCGCATCCCTAAACGCCAGGTAGGTGTGGTCGGCTTCGCTCGCCACAAACACAAAGTCCTCGAGCAGCTCCCCGCCAGGCGCCTCGCACTCGGCATCCGTGCGAGCGTCATACACGGCCAGGGAGCCCATGCGCGCGATCAGGCCGTCGTTGAGGCGGCCGCCAAGGCGCAAGAGGCACATGAGCAGGCACCGATCCTGGTCGCCGACGGGCATGGCACGCATGCTCGCGCCAAGGGCCTTGAGCTTGGCCGCATGGAACTGGGCAGCCTCTTGCCTGGCGGCCGCCGAGAAGCCGTCATAGCTCTGCCTCGCCGCAGCAAACACCTGCCTCCATGCCTTTTGGTAGCGCTCCCGGGCAGGGCGAGGCAGCAAAGGGTAGGCATGCTTGAGGACGGCCAGGATTGCCTCGACCGCCTGCACATAGCATAGCACGTGCTCCTTGCCAGCAGCCTGCTGCAGCCAGCGGCTGACCAGGTGCACGTCGCCAAGGATGACGGCCGACATGCTGCAGGCGGCATAGGCCTGCGAGCCATCAATGAGCCTGCGCAGCTTGGCAAGCTTGCACAAGTATGGCCTGCTCGTCGCCGGCGGCAGCTGCTCGAGCACGGCCCTGAGGTCTTCGTCGCGAGTCGCGCTGCGGACTTGGCACAGCACCTCCATCTCTTTGTCCCGGTTTGGGCGT
Source organism: Scenedesmus sp. NREL 46B-D3 (assembly GCA_014080715.1). Lineage (NCBI taxonomy): Eukaryota > Viridiplantae > Chlorophyta > Chlorophyceae > Sphaeropleales > Scenedesmaceae > Scenedesmus > Scenedesmus sp. NREL 46B-D3. Next base: position 40,357 of record JACERP010000460.1, read on the forward strand.
GCGGCGCGCGCTTAAGTGGCTCCGAGTCTTCGCCGAGCACGGCGGTCGGCCACCGTAGAGCTCCAGAGCCCCACCCAGCAACGTGCCTTTGACAACGACTCCCTCGTCTGGCACGGCAGCGACGGCCAGGCTCCGGAGGCCTGCCCCCGTGCGCTCACAGTGCGGCTCCTGGCCCTGGTTTAGCCGCCCCCCAAAAAAACCCTCCCCCGACACACAGATGGACCGCGTCGTTGGCGTGGCCGCACGCGCACGGCTCAAGCAAGCGATCAGCGACTACGTGGCTGCCCTCGTGGCGTCGGCAGGGCCCATGACGCCAGCACAGTGGCTAGGCATGCCGCACCCAGCATACAGGGCCCTGTTTGAGCGCGTGTTTGCAGGCTGCTGCAGCTCGTGCGTGCATCAGGTGCAGGGCGCGGCAGCCATGCAAGCCGCAATCCCGGCAGCAAGCATGGCAGGCGGGGCGCAGGCCATGCAGCAGTTTGTGGGCACGCTACAGCTGCCAGGCGCCGTCGCGCCATGCCTGCTTGGGCCCAACATTGGCTGCAAGCGCGCAACCTGGGTCCTTGTCGAGGTCGCCACGCCTGCCAACCACACGCACCACATGCTGCTCTTGTTTGACAAGCGCCGCGACCGCCAGATCGTGTGTATGACCCAGGCGTCGGCCACCACAACGCAAGCAGCTTTGCCGTGCAGCTCTGCCAGCGCGCGTTTGACCCGCGCTACATGCCCGAGCCTCTGCATGCATGCTTCCCGCCTCTGCGCGACGGCTCACTTCAGCGCAGGGTGGAGGGCGCGTTCCACCATGATGAGCACCCGGTCGGCAGCCTCTTGTGCATGCTCGTCATGCTCTGCTGCATGCGCTTCAACTACTACAACCCCAAGGACGTCGCGCACATGCTCGGCGATGTGCTGACCCAGGGCACACACGTGCAGCGCGACCAGCGCATGCAGAGGCTCGTCGCCTGGTTTCACCACACCCACACCATCCCAAACCTGCCCGCAAACGCGCTCGCCTTTTGGCAGCGCATCATGCCCATGGCAGCCGGGGCAGCAGCGCCATGCAGCGCCGTGTGCCTGCTCAGGCCTCCGCACCAAGTGTGCAAGCGAGCGCCGTGCCGGGTCCAGGCGACGTCGTTTGCTGGCGCCTTCTGCTGGCAGCACCGCTACAAGGTCTTCAACTGCAGCTTGGCAGCGCCTGCCCCAGGCGACCAGAGGTGCGGAGCGCCGCGCATGGCCTGCTAAACACAGTGGTCCCTCTACGCGTGCTGACCCGCGCGCAACTCGGTAATCGTCAGCATTCAAAGCGGCTAGTGCCACGGCCACCACCATTTTTTGCTGCTTGGGCGGCCATTCGACTGTACACCTGCTCGCCTTACAGCCAAGCTGCCACCAACTTACGCAACTTGCGACCTTGACACGGAACATGCGACCAGGCCATTTGCAAGCCTAGGACTGCTGCCTAGCAGCCGCCCTTGCCGCGACGTTGGCCCTAAACGCAGGGTCCAGCATGAAGTAGCGCTTTGGGTGGCGCTTCAGCTCTGCGCTCAGCTGCTCCCGCCGCGCGGCGTTGTGGAGCAGGTTGTGGGCCGCCTTGGCTCGGTTGGTGGCGCTTTTGTTGGCGGGCATGTCCTCGGTGACGAGCTCGACGAGTTGGTCGAGGCTGAGGCGGTCGTACGGGATGCGCTTGGAGGGCGATACGGCTGCCATCCTTTCAAAGGCCTCGGCGTCGGCATCCGTCAGGCCCCTGTCGCAGTTGAGCTCGAGTGCCGAGTTGAGCAGCTGCTTGTTGCTGTTGCTTGCGGCGAGGTTTGACACCAGCTTCCTGAAGCGGCTCGCGTCCTTGCTCTTCTCGGGGGCCAGGAACGTCGCCAGCTCGCTCGGCAGCGGAGCCGAGCCGGCCTTGCGGAAGATGCATGTCACGCCGCTCAGCGACGTGAACGCGACATACGAACGCAACAGCCTCACACACAGGCCCAAGGTTGCCGTGTAGGGCACGGCATGCCCGACCGGCTGCCTAGTGTCATGGTCATATGCAAAGTCGAGCGCAGGCTGCTGGTTGGGCGGCATGACCAGGGTTGCCACGGGTGTGCCGGTTGCGGCGTCTGTGACCTTGAAGTTGGCCCACTGCTGCCCGGCCGTGGTCACGCTCACATGCAGCCTGTTGTTGTCCTTGACATGCATGGTATGGCTAAACGTCTTGACGAGGCCGCCGCCGCCGCCGCCGCCGCCGCCAAAGAGCTGAAGCAGGGAATCCATGTGGATGCTGGGCAGTGCAGAAATAAAAAACGCCTGTCGGTCCGAGACGGCTGCAACCAGACAAAAAACTTGTATGCGTTGATGGTACCACAGAGCGCGGAACGGAGTGCCATGACCCTAGAAAACCTGCCTGCTGCAGTCGAGCCCACACAGCAGGGCGAGGTCAGGTGGCATTGCCAGACCGACCTCGGCGGTTGTTCATGCCCTCTGACGATCTCCTCGGCACATCGTTCATCTCGTTGGCGCTAGACAACACGTATACGGAGCTACCGATCATAAGGATCCGCCCACTGGCCGCAGGCGAGCTGCTGCAGCTGGTCTTGATGGACCCTAGGGTGCATGCACTTGTGGACAACGACCCCGCCGCCGCCGCACTGCGGTCTAGGCTGGGGGCGGACCCTGCACTGTACAAACGACTCCTTGCAGAGGCAGTGGCAGCATTCAGGGTGTCCTTGCATGGGCGCCTGCGGCCCCAAGCCGGCAACAGCCTGGCGCCCATAACGGCTGCCATGCCGCGCTCACTTTGGGCAAGGCTGAGCGACACGCCCGTGCAACAACGACAACAACAATGGCCAGACCAGGTCGTTGTGGCGCTCGACCAGTTGACGCAAGTCGTGATGCAGCCGCACGTGCCCGCGCTGCATGAAGCACGCAGACACTACCTCTCCCACGACTGATGCTGACGAGGCGGCCCGCGGCAAGGCACTGCGACTCGCCCTTGGCGCCGGCCCTCTGGCAGCTGCAACCCGCGCGTGTGTTGGCAGCGCAGGGTGTGAGCGGGTCGTCGACATGGCCTGATTGCTGCTGCAGGGAGTGCCGAAACATTGCGACGACGCGCGTGTCTGCCATCGTATGCCTTGCGTGCCCTATTATTGTTTGTGTCCTGCCGCCTAGGCGCGCATGACCCAGGGCACCCTGGTGCTGTTTGGCGTGCTGTCCGCGTACGCGCCGGGGCGCTTGTATGCGCTGTTGTGTGGCAAGGGCTCAAGGATGCCATGGAGGACTCTGGCGAGCGACACAAGGTCAGGGAGCTTGTGCTCAAACACGGCAAAGGTGCAAGCAGCGCCATAGTTGCACAGATTGCTGTGCCCGGTCACCTCCTCGGCCATGTGCAGCTTGACTGGCTTGTCATACATGTGCACGTGGAGCCAAGGCGCAGCGTCCCGGCTCCAGGCTGTGACCTTGTCCTTCGCGTGCGTGGTGGAGAAGGGTATGCACAGGTACAGGTGGATGTGTGGGCCTGGGAGTCGCAGCGAGGCGTTCTGGTGCCCTGTCAGTGCCTTTAGGAAGGCGCTGCACATGATGAGCAGCTGGACCCCTGTGTATGAGGCATCATCAAAGTAGGCAAAGCTGGTGACGCCGCGCCTGACCCAGGCGCCAACAGCCTCGACGCCTGTGATGCAGTACGGCTCGCGGTCCATCACATGCAGCTGGTCCCAGGCTGAGTTGGCGAGCCAAACATCGCTTTTGGCCTCTAGCGGCTCCTCCTCCTCCTCCTATGGGCTGAGGTCAAGGCTTGTCAGCACGGCGTACTTGCTGCCACCATGATGCACGGCCCCAGCAAACCACGCCACGGCCCTCTCAAACTCGTCCTGGAACTCGGCCAAGCTGATGGCCTGCACGTAACGACGCGCCAGCTGCAGCAGCTCCCTTTCGTTGTGCCAGCTGGTCGCGAGCAATGCCTCGTCCACCTGTGCCTGCACGTGCTGCTTGAACTGGCCTGGCTGCATGGCATACGATAGGGTCAGCTTCTCGAGCGTGGGCAGCGCGGCAAAGAGAGCCTGGTAACGGCGCTGTTCGTACGCGATCGTGTTGGCGTTGCTGCTGCCGCCATGCTCCATGTCCATGTCAACAAGGCCCACATAATTACTGTCAGGGCTGCTGCTGCGGCTGCTGAGGTGCCTGCAAGACCCAGGGCTCCCTGGCGCTGTTTGGGGTGCTGTTCTTGTATTGGCTGGCGCGCTTGTATTGTGGCAGCCTCGTGAAGTCAAACAGGCCGTGGAGGGGCGTGTGGTCAGCAAGCTTGTGCTCAAACGCTGTGAAGGTGCATCCTTGGCCGTCAAAGCACAGATCGCTGCGCCCTTGTCATACATGTGCACGTGGAGCCAGGGCTCCTCGTCCCGGTTCCTGGCTGCGACACAAACGTCTGCGTGATGTAGCCGCCGCTCGGACAGGGAGCGGTAGAACATGGCCTCAACGCACCAAGCGAAACTGGTGGGCGCAATACCTCTGTGCAGCTAGCCAGCTGGAGCCGGTTGCGTCTGGATTACAGGTCTGGTTCCCTGAACTCTTCATGCAAGGTAACACATGGACAAGCTCTCAGCGTTACAAAGCGTCGCAAGGCTTCTGAGGTGCGCCGCGCTACCTGGCGAGTGAGGCTCGTGCGGAACAAGCTGAAATTGGGAAAGGCAAAATCGCCTTCCAGCACGAATGGCTCGCCCCCCCGCTGCTGCTCCTGCAACTGCTGGAACATGTTGCGCGCTCTAGGCTCGTCAATACCGGGTACAGCAGGGGGTCTAATTAACATATAGCAATCCACGAAGGTATTGCGGCGACTGGCAACAAACTCTGCCTCGGCCAGCAGCCCTTGAAATGCAGCATGCATCCATAGGATGTCGTCTGTACCTGGCACCCGGCCATCAGTGAAGACCACACGGCATGAGAGTTTGACGTCGCCGTGGGGCCAGTATGCGGACAAGTCTCGCGTCACCCACTCGCCCGTCCATGTCAACTCGCCACCTGCATCAAGGGACAAGGTCCCCGGGTCGGTGTAACGTCTGCGCCATCCGATGATGCCATTGGTGTCAATTCCGAACTTGTGTTTTCCGATTTCCAACTGGACATCGGGCCATCTCCTAGAGTGAATGCCATAGAGCAGCCCCATGGCAGCGCGAAGCAGGCGCTCCTTGCGAGCAATAGTCATGATCGGCGCAATTTCGCGGGCCGCCAAAGCGAAGCCGTTTGGCGCGTCGCGATGAAGAGCCACACGCTGCATGACCTGCCTAACTCTCGCTGCTGCTTCTTCCTCGGCGAGGGCCGCTTGCCTAACTCTCTCTTGCCTAACTCTCGCTGCTGCTTCTTCCTCGGCGAGGGCCGCTTGCCTAACTCTCCCTTGCCTAACTCTCGCTGCTTCTTCTTCCTTGGAGAGGGCCGCTTGCATGCTTGGTGAACACGACCGGTATATATATATTACAACCACAACCACGCGCAGCACCTGCACCAGCTCGGCGCAAGCTCGCTGCAAACGACCCGCACTTAGACGGCGCTAGCTCGGCACTCGCTGCAAACGACCTGCACAACCTCTGCACAAGCTTGGCGCAACCTCTGCACTTAGCCGACAGCCGACAACAAGCTCGGCACTTACTGGCCGACAGCCGACAACAAGTTCTGCACTCGCTGCAAACGACCTGCACAAGCTCTGCGCTCGTTGCAGACGACCCGCTCGGCACCAGCTCGGCACTCGATGCAAAAAACCTGCACAAGCTCTGCACTCGCTGCAAACGACCTGCACATAGTCGGCACTTAGTCGACAACAAGCTCCGCACTCGCTGCAAAAAACCTGCACCAGCTCAGCACAACCTCTGCACTCAGTCGGCGCAAACGACCTGCACAAGCTCGGCACAACCTATGCACTTAGCCGACAGCCGACACAAGCTCTGCACTCGCTACAAACGACCTGCACTTATTAGCTCGTATTAGCTCGAACTGCACTCGCTGCACACAACCCGCACATCCTCTGCACAAGCTCTGCGCTCACTGCCAACGACCTGCACATCCTCTGGACATAGTCGGCACCAGCTCGGCACAAGCTCGGCACTTAGCCGACAGCCGACACAAGCTCTGCACTCGATGCACACAACCTGCACATAGTCGACACAACCGCTGCACTTGGCCGACAACAAGCTCTGCACTCGCTGCAAACGACCTGCACATAGTCGACAGTCCGACACAAGCTCTGCACTCGCTGCACACAACCTCTGCACTCGCTGTAAACGACCCGCACATCCTCTGCACTCGCTGCAAACGACATGCACACAGTCCAGATCGGCACAACCTCTGCACTAGGTCGGCGCAAACGACCTGCACGCAGTCGGCACAACCTCTGCACTTAGCCAACAGTCGGCACATCCTCTGCACTCACTGCAAACGGCACAACCTATGCACTTAGCCGACAGTCCGACACAAGCTCTGCACTCGCTGCACACAACCTGCACAAGTTCTGCACTCGCTGCAAACGACCCGCACATCCTCTGCACTCACTGCAAACGGCACAACCTATGCACTTAGCCGACAGTCCGACACAAGCTCTGCACTCGCTGTAAACGACCCGCACATCCTCTGCACTCGCTGTAAACGACCCGCACATCCTCTGCACAAGCTCTGCACCAGCTCGGCACTCGATGCAAAAAACCTGCACATAGTCGGCACAACCGCTGCACTTAGCCGACAACAAGCTCTGCACTCGCTGCAAACGACCTGCACCAGCTCGGCACTTAGTCGACAACAAGCTCTGCACTCGCTGCAAACGACCTGCACAACCTCTGCACCAGCTCGGCACATCCTCTGCACACAACCTGCACAAGCTCTGCACTGGCTGCAAACGACCTGCACAACCTCTGCACCAGCTCGGCACATCCTCTGCACACAACCTGCACAAGCTCTGCACTCGCTGCAAACGACCTGCGCAACCTCTGCACCAGCTCGGCACATCCTCTGCACACAACCTGCACAAGCTCTGCACAACCTCTGCACTTCGCCGACAGCCGACAACCAGCTCCGCACTCGCTGCAAACGACCTGCACCAGCTCGACACAACCTCTGCACTTCGCCGACAGCCGACAACAAGCTCTGCGCTCGTTGCAAACGACCCGCACAAGCTCGGCACAACCTCTGCACTTAGCCGACAGCCGACACAAGCTCTGCGCTCGTTGCAAACGACCCGCACAAGCTCGGCACAACCTCTGCACTTAGCCGACAGCCGACACAAGCTCTGCGCTCGTTGCAAACGACCCGCACAAGCTCGGCACAACCTCTGCACTCGCTGCAAACGACCTGTACAAGCTCGGCACTTAGCCGACAGCCGACACAACCTCTGCACTCGCTGCAAACGACCCGCACATCCTCTGCACCAGCTCGGCGCAAGCTCTGCACTCGCTGCAAACGACCTGCACAACCTCTGCACAAGCTCGACACAAGCTCGGCAACAAGCTTTGCACTCGCTGCAAACGACCTGCACAACCTCTGCACAAGCTCGACACAAGCTCTGCAATCGCGGCAAACGACCTGCACTTAGCCGACAACAAGCTCTGCGCTCACTGCACAACCTCTGCACTCGCTGCAAATGACCTGCACATCCTCTGCGCTCGCTGCAAACGACCCGCACTTATTAGCTCGGCACAAGCTGCAAACGACCTGCACTTATTGGCTCGACACAAGCTCTACACATAGTCGGCAACAAGCTCTGCACTCGCTGCAAACGACCTGCACTTATTAGCTCGGCAACAAGCTCTGCACTCGCTGCAAACGACCTGCACTTATTAGCTCGGCAACAAGCTCTGCACTCGCTGCAAACGACCTGCACTTATTAGCTCGGCAACAAGCTCTGCACTCGCTGCAAACGACCTGCACTTATTAGCTCGGCAACAAGCTCTGCGCTTGCTGGCCGACAACAAGCTCTGCGCTCGGTGCAAACGACCCGCACCAGCTCGGCACATCCTCTGCACATAGTCGGCACAACCTCTGCACTCGCTACAAACGACCTGCATCAGCTCGGTACATCCTCTACACAAGCTCGGCACTTAGTCGACGCATGCGCTGCACTCTCTGCAAACGAACGACCTGCACCAGCTCGACGCAACCTCTGCACTCAGCCGACAACGACCTGCACCAGCTCGACGCAACTCGCTGCAAACGACCTGCACAACCTCTGCACTCGCTGTAAACGACCCGCACATCCTCTGCTCTTATTAGCTCGACAACAAGCTCTGCACACAACCTACACAAGCTCTGCGCTCGCTGCAAACGACCTGCACTTATTAGCTCGGCACAAGCTCTGCACTCGCTGCAAACGACCTGCACCAGCTCGGCGCAACCTCTGCGCTCGCTGCAAACGACCTGCACTTATTAGATCGGCACAAGCTCTGCACAACCTCTGCATTGGCTGCACACAACCTGCACAAGCTCTGCGCTCGCTGCCAACGACCCACACATAGTCGACACCAAGCTGTGCACTCGCTGCAAACGACCTGCGCAACCTCTGCACTCGCTGCAAACGACCTGCACCAGCTCGGCACATAGTCGGCACAACCTCTGCACTCGCTGCAAACGACCTGCACAACCTCTGCACTTAGTCGGCACAACCTCTGCACTTAGTCGGCAGCAAGCTCCGCACTTGCAGCACACAACCTGCACAAGCTCGGCGCTCGCTGCAAACAACCCGCACAAGCTCTGCACCAGCTCGGCGCAAGCTCCGCACTTGCAGCACACAACCTGCACCAGCTCGGCGCAAGCTCGGCGCTCGCTGCAAACGACCCGCACTCACTGGCCGACAACAAGCTCTGCGCTCACTGCACAACCTCTCCACTTATTAGCTCGACACATCCTACCTGCACAAGCTCTGCACTCGCTGCAAACAACCCGCACTCACTGGCCGACAACAAGCTATGCGCTCGACTCACTGGCCGACAGCTCGCTGCAAACGACCTGCACACCCTCTGCACACAACCCGCACAAGCTCTGCGCTTAGCCGACAGCTCTGCAAGCGACGCATGCATCGACAACCATGCTCGATCGTTCGACGCCGAGCCAGCAACATTTATATGTGCTGTAAAACACCACCATGAATGTAAGAAAGACGCATAGTTTACTAGGATGTTGCGATATGAGAATATCAGAAGTATCGAGTGGTGTCGAGAAGGTTGTGGGTTGATCGAGAATGGTCTCGATTGTACGAAGTTTCTGGATCACTCTAGAGATTGTATGATGTAGGATCGATGGATGCTTCTAGTCTCGTTAATTCTAGAAAAATCTTAACAGCCTACTACTTTAGGAGTTGGTATATATAGGGGTGCCATTTCTCTTCTCGGCAAGGAAGCAGAAGCACTCAACAGTATCTACAGCGCCCTCAAGTATACGGGTTTCCTTTTGTAACTAAGTGGAATACTCTCTGTCTCCGGTCCATATCGATTCAGTCAGTGTCCAGCTTAGTGCAGAAGGCATCGATCCTGTGTTACGTTGTGATTGGCTCGCCAAGTATCGCTGTGAACCCAGCAGATTGGTAGCTGAGATAGCGTATGACCGGACGTTTTAATCCGGCCAAGGGAAAGCCTTTGACGAGCTGAGTTGTGGGATATTAGGCCATTTTAGGGGCCCTGTCTGTTGTTACTCGAAGTGTGATTCTCGAAGGTTCCAGAGAGTACGAACAAGTACTCTTCTCGTGAAGACTTTCGAGAACAAGGTTTCGTTGATTGATTAGTTGCATACGTCTCGAATATTCACGATTGAGGAAGGTGTTGTTTCGGAAGTACGATCCGAAGCACTATCTTGTTGTGTGTGTGTAAGATTGTCAACTACACCCAGTTTGTATTGTGCTATTACCCAGTATGGCTGACCCCATCAGGGAGTGCCGCTCAGCATGGAGCAGGCACAACAGATGATGGGGCAGATGGCTGCCCGAATTGCGGCATTGGAACAGCAGCTACAGGCAGCTCATTGGGGGTTGCCGCTGCTACACGGCTGCCCGTTTAAAGTTGCCAAAGCCACCTGAGACTAATGGCACCAGCCCAGCGCGATCAACTGGTGCTACAAGATGGAGACGTACCTTCAGGCCCAGAACACGGACCTGAACCTGCCGAGCACTGTCACCTATGCAGCCAGTTTCCTCAAGGACTCTGCGCTGAAGTGGTGGTTGCGGTACCAGCAGGAGGTGGCAGCTGGCAAACGGCAGCCTTTTGCGACCTGGGATGCTTTCAAGCAGGAGTTTATTGACACCTTTACTCCTGTCAAGCCAGACTTTGATGCCCGCAACAAGCTGGAGCGTCTTGCCCAGACTCGTAGCGTGTTTGACTATGCATCACACTTCAACACGCTGATGCTGGAGCTGCCCAACATGGATGAGGCAGACCGTGTGCACTTCTTCATCAAGGGCCTCAAGCCAGAGACCCGCATGCACGTGGTACTGAGCAAACCAACCACGTTGCATGAGGCCGTGGAGCTGGCCATTCAGGCGGACGGTCTGTTGTGGAGCATGCAAAAGGGGCGCAAGCCACCAAGCTCTGCTGCACGCCCCAACTTTCCGCCGCCGAAGCAGTCACGGGACTCTGGCCCCACACCCATGGAGCTAGGCAGCATGGAGCAGGATAACCCCGAGGCAGAGTTATGCTTCAGTGAGGCTAAGCGTACGCCCCTGAGGTGTTCACTATGGGAAATGCAAATCCACAAGTCATCCAGAAGTCGTCCAGAGCAGGCCGTCCACAAGGCTGTCCACAGGCGGTCACCGCCCGTCCAGGAGCGATCCAGATCCGACCCTATCCACAGGACCGAGCGTACTGCTCTGGATGGCGTGTACGAGATATGGATGCACCTATGGATGAGCACACCACGCTTAGATTGCACGCTATTGTGTTACAAATGTATCGATATGCAACATACGAGGCTTCCCAGGCCCCAGTCGATCACTCAGCCCCCTGCAGGAACAACAAAGCAGGCCTGCAGCAATGCGGTGTAGCATGCATGCAAGACACAAGTCCACGCATACACGTGGTGCTAAGTGCCACCCAATATGCTTGAACACGAGGCAGCGCTGCTGGGAATCATGCCTTGCAGTTGTGCAGCACTGCTGCATTGAACGCAGTGTGTACTGCATGCACCAGTCTGCAGTACAAATTTAAGTAAGCAGTTGCACGAAAGCACACTCTGCACAGCACTAAGCAGCATCTACACTACACCAGTGTGTTGCTATAAGCTGCATCAGTGTTTGCTGTCAACACCTGCGCAACACGCATGTCAAGCCCACAAGCGTCAAGTGCTATCTGCAACCACTACAACGTCTCAGCAGCGGTCCACGGCTGCGCAAGCTAAGTGTCATCCCTGTACCGCTGTGGCTTGTTGCGCTGACGGCCACCCTTGCTATCTGCCCCGGCGCGGCCTGCTGCTGCTGCTGCTGCTGCAGCAGCAGCAGCACTCGCAGCATGTGCTGTCGCACCGCTGTCATTGCCCCCTGTTTCGTGCAGGAATGCCTCAGGTTCAGCCAGTAGCTCTTCAGCAGCTGCATCGCCCCCATCACTGCCACTACCCACCTCTGAATCCCAGCCGCCGTCACTGCTGTCCGACCATGCCTCGCTGTCCTCTGACTCATGCTGCCCACCCCGGCCCCCGCGCCCCTTGCGCCGACGCTGCTGAGGCTGACGCTGCTTACGCTTGCGCTTGCCTGCGCCCTCTGGCTTGCCTGCTGCGCGTTGCTTGGCAGGCTTGGGCAGCCTGCCCACTGGCTTGTCCGCACCTGGTGGGCGCTGGATTGCCTTGTCGCTTGGCTGCTCACCAGCAGCTAGTGCCGCACAGAGCGCCTCCTACAAGTAGTAAAACAGCAGGCAGCAGGGTGCAGAAGACAGGAATGGTCAACCAGCTTGACGCATAGACGGGAGTGATTTTTCAGCTTACCAACCTGCTTGTTCTTGACGCTCTGGGATGTCATTGCAATGTGCGCCATTGCAGCACACTGGTACACCTGCAAACATCAATTTATCCATTTTCCTGCAGCACACGCCGCCACCTATCAAAAACAACACAAGTTGACCAAAAAAACATAAGACGACGACCATAAAGACACTGAAGCAAAAGATGCAGCTTTGCTAAACTCACCCCCATGTACTCAGCCACCTTTCTGTTGACAGTGCCTGGGCTGTCTCCAGCCAAGGCCAATCCTGCCTTGTACGCTGCTGCAGCAGCAAACGCTTCAGCAGCAGCAGCTGATGTCTCTGCTGCAACACTGTTACCTGCGCCTGCTGCTGCTGCTAGTGGTGATCTATGGTGCGGCTGCTGCTGCTGCTGCTGCTGGTTTGCGAGCCTGCTGGACCGCCTTGGGGTCCCCTGATCATCATGTGCTGCCGCTGCCGCTGCCATTTCTGCTGCTGCTTCAAGCACATGCTGCAGCTGCTGCTGCTGCCCCTGCTGCCCCTGCAGTTGAGGTGAAAACCTTGGAAAATCGGACAGTGTGGTGATGCCGTAGTGCCTACCGTACTGGGATGTCAATTGCCATTGCTGTCAGGCACACACATGCATGGACCCTTGTGCTGCAATCTAAACCACAATAAATGTCAACAAAGCAGGCAGCCTGGGCGGTGTACGTGTGCAAAACTTACTGCATGAACTAGTGTGCAGCTGCAGCAGTACCGTCGTACAGCATAATCTGCCAACCTTGTTATCCTCACTCACCCCAAAGATCTTCCTGAGCTCAGGTGCTGTGTACTCTGCTTGAATGAGGTCCTGGTATATGGCCATCGCCTCAGCTGTGACATCAGCATTCTGCTGCTCAGGATTGTCTGCTGCCCAATCCTCGGCAGCATCGAACCAGACCTCATCTGCCGCTGCCGCCATCGCTGCTGCTGCCAGCTCATCAGCTGGAGGCAATACTGTGGAAGGCTCAGGCACATCATCCAGCTGCATGTCACCTGCAGAGGTGTACCGACAGTGTCAGCGAGATGAACACATGCTTGTGAATGAAGAACTACAATCAGGCACCGGCGGTTGCCTGCTAGCAAGCAGGTCACTGGCCAGGCCCAATGGGGAGGCATGCACGCCCAGCTGAGGCATGCACGCCCTGCAGGCTGGCACCAATCTCCTGCCTGCAGAGGTACTTGTGATGCGTATCTGCTGTGGGTAGATAGGCTGCAACACCGGCTTCGAAGCGGATGTGTAACAGTCCTCACTACTACGTATACTGCCTGCCTGCCTGCCTCACCTGCAGCTGCAGCATCCACAGGTACCTCAACGGCGTCTGCACGACGCCGCAGTGGGCATTTACCAAGGCCATGATGCTTTTTAAACTGTGTTCTAGAACGAGGATCTAAGTCAAGGCAGCGGGGGCAACGCCTGGTGTACACCTGTCCGCTGACATCTTGAAAAGTTTCTGCTTCATCATAGAGGCTGCCAGAACCAGCTTTTCGTTTCATACTAAATCCACATTTCACGCAGTGAGCTGCCAGATGTCACGGCCAGGAGCAGCAAGGACAGCTGAAGAGGACATATATCAAAAGGGCCTGCGTAGTGTTTTCACAACCTAAATCGCAAGTTTAGTGACCAGATCGTCTCTCAATCAAACACCGGGAGCGGCATTGGCCCTATGCGTCGGGCAATTGTCACCAGACCTGAGGGGTTCAGGGTTAGCCTGTTGCAGGGCCTGCAGCGGCAGTTGGACCCTTTCAAAAGCATTCAACGCATATTTGGCTCAAGTAGAACTAATTCTGGAACAGTATGATTGCCGCTGCTCATATGTTGGCCGCTGTAACAGCTGTAGTGCTGTGCCTAGCACACTGGTCCGCACACAGTGAAGTGGAGGCCTGAAAAGGCTAAAAAAGCCACAGACATGTACAGTTCGGACATTACCAAGCTCCAAGGCACAATCTGCATGGTTTGAGCGTACTCAGCCTCACTGCACTGCAGCCATCCAGAGCAAGTTGCTGCGGATGCGCAGCAGGCCCCTTCTGGACAACTACTGGACAGCCTCTGGATTTGGCTTTCCCATAGTGTTCACTGTGTGCGGACCAGTGTGCTAGGCACAGCACTACAGCTGTTACAGCGGCCAACATATGAGCAGCGGCAATCATACTGTTCCAGAATTAGTTCTACTTGAGCCAAATATGCGTTGAATGCTTTTGAAAGGGTCCAACTGCCGCTGCAGGCCCTGCAACAGGCTAACCCTGAACCCCTCAGGTCTGGTGACAATTGCCCGACGCATAGGGCCAATGCCGCTCCCGGTGTTTGATTGAGAGACGATCTGGTCACTAAACTTGCGATTTAGGTTGTGAAAACACTACGCAGGCCCTTTTGATATATGTCCTCTTCAGCTGTCCTTGCTGCTCCTGGCCGTGACATCTGGCAGCTCACTGCGTGAAATGTGGATTTAGTATGAAACGAAAAGCTGGTTCTGGCAGCCTCTATGATGAAGCAGAAACTTTTCAAGATGTCAGCGGACAGGTGTACACCAGGCGTTGCCCCCGCTGCCTTGACTTAGATCCTCGTTCTAGAACACAGTTTAAAAAGCATCATGGCCTTGGTAAATGCCCACTGCGGCGTCGTGCAGACGCCGTTGAGGTACCTGTGGATGCTGCAGCTGCAGGTGAGGCAGGCAGGCAGGCAGTATACGTAGTAGTGAGGACTGTTACACATCCGCTTCGAAGCCGGTGTTGCAGCCTATCTACCCACAGCAGATACGCATCACAAGTACCTCTGCAGGCAGGAGATTGGTGCCAGCCTGCAGGGCGTGCATGCCTCAGCTGGGCGTGCATGCCTCCCCATTGGGCCTGGCCAGTGACCTGCTTGCTAGCAGGCAACCGCCGGTGCCTGATTGTAGTTCTTCATTCACAAGCATGTGTTCATCTCGCTGACACTGTCGGTACACCTCTGCAGGTGACATGCAGCTGGATGATGTGCCTGAGCCTTCCACAGTATTGCCTCCAGCTGATGAGCTGGCAGCAGCAGCGATGGCGGCAGCGGCAGATGAGGTCTGGTTCGATGCTGCCGAGGATTGGGCAGCAGACAATCCTGAGCAGCAGAATGCTGATGTCACAGCTGAGGCGATGGCCATATACCAGGACCTCATTCAAGCAGAGTACACAGCACCTGAGCTCAGGAAGATCTTTGGGGTGAGTGAGGATAACAAGGTTGGCAGATTATGCTGTACGACGGTACTGCTGCAGCTGCACACTAGTTCATGCAGTAAGTTTTGCACACGTACACCGCCCAGGCTGGCCTGCTTTGTTGACATTTATTGTGGTTTAGATTGCAGCACAAGGGTCCATGCATGTGTGTGCCTGACAGCAATGGCAATTGACATCCCAGTACGGTAGGCACTACGGCATCACCACACTGTCCGATTTTCCAAGGTTTTCACCTCAACTGCAGGGGCAGCAGGGGCAGCAGCAGCAGCTGCAGCATGTGCTTGAAGCAGCAGCAGAAATGGCAGCGGCAGCGGCAGCACATGATGATCAGGGGACCCCAAGGCGGTCCAGCAGGCTCGCAAACCAGCAGCAGCAGCAGCAGCCGCACCATAGATCACCACTAGCAGCAGCAGCAGGCGCAGGTAACAGTGTTGCAGCAGAGACATCAGCTGCTGCTGCTGAAGCGTTTGCTGCTGCAGCAGCGTACAAGGCAGGATTGGCCTTGGCTGGAGACAGCCCAGGCACTGTCAACAGAAAGGTGGCTGAGTACATGGGGGTGAGTTTAGCAAAGCTGCATCTTTTGCTTCAGTGTCTTTATGGTCGTCGTCTTATGTTTTTTTGGTCAACTTGTGTTGTTTTTGATAGGTGGCGGCGTGTGCTGCAGGAAAATGGATAAATTGATGTTTGCAGGTGTACCAGTGTGCTGCAATGGCGCACATTGCAATGACATCCCAGAGCGTCAAGAACAAGCAGGTTGGTAAGCTGAAAAATCACTCCCGTCTATGCGTCAAGCTGGTTGACCATTCCTGTCTTCTGCACCCTGCTGCCTGCTGTTTTACTACTTGTAGGAGGCGCTCTGTGCGGCACTAGCTGCTGGTGAGCAGCCAAGCGACAAGGCAATCCAGCGCCCACCAGGTGCGGACAAGCCAGTGGGCAGGCTGCCCAAGCCTGCCAAGCAACGCGCAGCAGGCAAGCCAGAGGGCGCAGGCAAGCGCAAGCGTAAGCAGCGTCAGCCTCAGCAGCGTCGGCGCAAGGGGCGCGGGGGCCGGGGTGGGCAGCATGAGTCAGAGGACAGCGAGGCAGGATCGGACAGCAGTGACGGCGGCTGGGATTCAGAGGTGGGTAGTGGCAGTGATGGGGGCGATGCAGCTGCTGAAGAGCTACTGGCTGAACCTGAGGCATTCCTGCACGAAACAGGGGGCAATGACAGCGGTGCGACAGCACATGCTGCGGGGCATGCTGCTGCTGCTGCTGCTGCAGCAGCAGCAGGCCGCGCCGGGGCAGATAGCAAGGGTGGCCGTCAGCGCAACAAGCCACAGCGGTACAGGGATGACACTTAGCTTGCGCAGCCGTGGACCGCTGCTGAGACGTTGTAGTGGTTGCAGATAGCACTTGACGCTTGTGGGCTTGACATGCGTGTTGCGCAGGTGTTGACAACAAACACTGATGCAGCTTATAGCAACACACTGGTGTAGTGTAGATGCTGCTTAGTGCTGTGCAGAGTGTGCTTTCGTGCAACTGCTTACTTAAATTTGTACTGCAGACTGGTGCATGCAGTACACACTGCGTTTAATGCAGCAGTGCTGCACAACTGCAAGGCATGATTCCCAGCAGCGCTGCCTCGTGTTCAAGCATATTGGGTGGCACTTAGCACCACGTGTATGCGTGGACTTGTGTCTTGCATGCATGCTACACCGCATTGCTGCAGGCCTGCTTTGTTGTTCCTGCAGGGGGCTGAGTGATCGACTGGGGCCTGGGAAGCCTCGTATGTTGCATATCGATACATTTGTAACACAATAGCGTGCAATCTAAGCGTGGTGTGCTCATCCATAGGTGCATCCATATCTCGTACACGCCATCCAGAGCAGTACGCTCGGTCCTGTGGATAGGGTCGGATCTGGATCGCTCCTGGACGGGCGGTGACCGCCTGTGGACAGCCTTGTGGACGGCCTGCTCTGGACGACTTCTGGATGACTTGTGGATTTGCATTTCCCATAGTGAACACCTCAGGGGCGTACGCTTAGCCTCACTGAAGCATAACTCTGCCTCGGGGTTATCCTGCTCCATGCTGCCTAGCTCCATGGGTGTGGGGCCAGAGTCCCGTGACTGCTTCGGCGGCGGAAAGTTGGGGCGTGCAGCAGAGCTTGGTGGCTTGCGCCCCTTTTGCATGCTCCACAACAGACCGTCCGCCTGAATGGCCAGCTCCACGGCCTCATGCAACGTGGTTGGTTTGCTCAGTACCACGTGCATGCGGGTCTCTGGCTTGAGGCCCTTGATGAAGAAGTGCACACGGTCTGCCTCATCCATGTTGGGCAGCTCCAGCATCAGCGTGTTGAAGTGTGATGCATAGTCAAACACGCTACGAGTCTGGGCAAGACGCTCCAGCTTGTTGCGGGCATCAAAGTCTGGCTTGACAGGAGTAAAGGTGTCAATAAACTCCTGCTTGAAAGCATCCCAGGTCGCAAAAGGCTGCCGTTTGCCAGCTGCCACCTCCTGCTGGTACCCGGCAACCACCACTTCAGCGCAGAGTCCTTGAGGAAACTGGCTGCATAGGTGACAGTGCTCGGCAGGTTCAGGTCCGTGTTCTGGGCCTGAAGGTACGTCTCCATCTTGTAGCACCAGTTGATCGCGCTGGGGCTGGTGCCATTAGTCTCAGGTGGCTTTGGCAACTTTAAACGGGCAGCCGTGTTAGCAGCGGCAACCCCCAACTGAGCTGCCTGTAGCTGCTGTTCCAATGCCGCAATTCGGGCAGCCATCTGCCCCATCATCTGTTGTGCCTGCTCCATGCTGAGCGGCACTCCCTGAATGGGGTCAGCCCATACTGGGTAATAGCACAATACAAACTGGGTGTAGTTGACAATCTTACACACACACAACAAGATAGTGCTTCGGATCGTACTTCCAAAACAACACCTTCCTCAATCGTGAATATTCAAGACGTATGCAACTAATCAATCAACAAAACCTTGTTCTCGAAAGTCTTCACGAGAAGAGTACTTGTTCGTACTCTCTGGAACCTTCGAGAATCACACTTCGAGTAACAACAGACAGGGCCCTAAAATGGCCTAATATCCCACAACTGCTGTACAATCGTCACAACACACTTCCCCAACTCAGCTCGTCACAGGCACGTACACGCCTTCCTCTTCAATACGCAGCACACCGCCAGCTGAAGGACACAAACACTGAACCTTAGGCTTTCCCTTGGCCGGATTAAAACGTCCGGTCATACGCTGTCTGCTACCAATCTGCTGGGTTCACAGCGATACTGGCGAGCCAAATCACAACGTAAACGTAACAGGATCAATGCCTTCTGCACTA
>JACERP010000461.1:0-58804 GCA_014080715.1 Scenedesmus sp. NREL 46B-D3
GTCAGCGAAATAGGAATGGAACATGCAGACATGGCAACAACTAGCAGGTACTGGCACCTCAGTGCTCCTGCTTCAGGTGTCGAAGACATTGTACACATGATGATCAACATGATCAAAACTCTCTGCTACTAGGACGCGCACAAAGCAACAGCTTAACCCGCAGCGCCGTGGCACCACAGGCACCTGCCACCCTACTGATGTGTCTGGCAAGGCCTCACCCCAGGCAATGGCACCGGCCCAACACACCTACTGGCTGACACAGGCTGCATGAGAGCACTAACAGCACAAGACATGCAACCACATGTAGCAGAATGGATAAAGGAGCAGAGGATGCAAAAAAATTACCCAATTCACGCTATGGCGCAGAAGCCAAGTCCCTTCTTGGTGCTAGCTGCAGCCGGCTGGCAACCACGCGTAGAAAGGGGTGATCAGCTGGCACAGTATCCAGCCAGGTCAAGGGTGCCGCCTTGATGACTATGAAGTCAACCAGCAGCTCCCAAAACCTAGCCACCGCCGCCTTCTTTTTCGTCTGCACCAGCTCATCAAGCTCCTGCTGTCGCTGCTGCTGAAGCTGTAGCTGCTGCTGCTCTCTGTGCTGCCCAATTGCCTCATTATGAGCCAGTTGCGCGCTGAGGGAGTAGCAGGCTGCAACAACTGAGTGAGAAGCTGCTGGTCAGCAGGTGGCGCCCGGGCAGGGCCACCTGCTGGACTGGCAACCAGGTCATGCTGCCTGTTTAGCACATGCTGGAGGTTGGCTGGCCTCCTGCCAACATCCATAGCATTGAAGGCGGCCAAAGGACGCCCGAGAGGAGGCTTGTTACAGAGGAGGGAAAACACCCTTTTTTGTTTTGTTTGTGCCCAGGACGCCCAGGACGCCGGTTGAGGAGAGTTACATGGGTGTGCACGTCGGAAACGGAACACGTCGGAAACGGAACAGGACGCCCTTGACTTGAGGAGAGTTACATGGGTGTGCACGTCGGAAACGGAACACTTCGAGGACTGCAGCGCGCAGGACACGAGAATAAACCTCAAAAAGCCTCAGAGAAGCAATTTGCAGTTTCCTCACCCAAAATAACACAAACTCTGCGCAGAGAAAAGCATCAGGACGGAACAAAAGGTGTCAACGTCAGCGAAATAGGAATGGAACATGCAGCCATGGCAACAACTAGTAGGTACTGGGCACCTCAGTGCTCCTGCTTCAGGTGTCGAAGACATTGTACAACATGATGATCAACATGATCAAAACTCTCTGCTACTAGGACGCGCACAAAGCAACAGCTTAACCCGCAGCGCCGTGGCACCACAGGCACCTGCCACCCTACTGATGTGTCTGGCAAGGCCTCACCCCAGGCAATGGCACCGGCCCAACACACCTACTGGCTGACACAGGCTGCATGAGAGCACTAACAGCACAAGACATGCAACCACATGTAGCAGAATGGATAAAGGAGCAGAGGATGCAAAAAAATTACCCAATTCACGCTATGGCGCAGAAGCCAAGTCCCTTCTTGGTGCTAGCTGCAGCCGGCTGGCAACCACGCGTAGAAAGGGGTGATCAGCTGGCACAGTATCCAGCCAGGTCAAGGGTCCGCCTTGATGACTATGAAGTCAACCAGCAGCTCCCAAAACCTAGCCACCGCCGCCTTCTTTTTCGTCTGCACCAGCTCATCAAGCTCCTGCTGTCGCTGCTGCTGAAGCTGTAGCTGCTGCTGCTCTCTGTGCTGCCTCACTGCCTCATTATGAGCCAGTTGCGCAGCTGAGGGAGTAGCAGGCTGCAACAACTGAGTGAGAAGCTGCTGGTCAGCAGGTGGCGCCCGGGCAGGGCCACCTGCTGGACTGGCAACCAGGTCATGCTGCCTGTTTAGCACATGCTGGAGGTTGGCTGGCCTCCTGCCAACATCCATAGCATTGAAGGCGGCCAAAGGACGCCCGAGAGGAGGCTTGTTACAGAGGAGGGAAAACACCCTTTTTTGTTTTGTTTGTGCCCAGGACGCCCAGGACGCCGGTTGAGGAGAGTTACATGGGTGTGCACGTCGGAAACGGAACACGTCGGAAACGGAACAGGACGCCCTTGACTTGAGGAGAGTTACATGGGTGTGCACGTCGGAAACGGAACACGTCGGAAACGGAACACGTCGGAAACGGAACAGGACGCCCTTGACTTGAGGAGAGTTACATGGGTGTGCACGTCGGAAACGGAACACTTCGAGGACTGCAGCGCGCAGGACACGAGAATAAACCACAAAAAGCCTCAAAAAGCAATTTGCAGCTTCCTCACCCAAAATAACACAAACTCTGCGCAGAGAAAAGCATCAGGACGGAACAAAAGGTGTCAACGTCAGCGAATAGGAATGGAACATGCCGACATGGCAACAACTAGCAGGTACTGGGCACCTCGATGCTCCTGCTTCAGGTGTTGAAGACATTGACAACATGATGATCAACATGATCAAAACTCTCTGCTACTAGGACGCCACAAAGCAACAGCACAACCCGCAGCGCCGTGCACCACAGGCACCTGCCACCCTACTGATGTGTCTGGCAAGGCCACACCCAGGCAATGGCACCGGCCCAACACACCTACTGGCTGACACAGGCTGCATGAGAGTACTAACACACAAGACATGCAACCACATGTAGCAAATGGATAAAGGAGCAGAGGATGCAAGAAATAACCCCAATTCACGCTATGGCGCAAGGCCAAGTCCCTTCTTGGTGCTAGCTGCAGCCGGCCGTCAACCACGCGTAAAAAGGGGTGATCAGCTGGCACAATAACCAGCCAGGTCAAGGGTGCCGCCTTGATGACTATGTAGTCCACCAGCAGCTCCCAACACCTAGCCACCGCCGCCTCCTTCTTCGTCTGCACCAGCTCATCAAACTCCTGCTGTCGCTGCTGCTGAAGCTGTAGCTGCTGCTGCTCTCTGTGCTGCCTCACTGCCTCATTTTGAGCCAGTTGCGCAGCTGAGGGAGTAGCAGGCTGCAACAACTGAGTGATAAGCTGCTGGTCAGCAGGTGGTCTTCCCGCCGGGGGTGAGAGAGGCTTGTTACAGGGGAGGGAAGCGACACACCCGAGGGCGAGGCACTTGCCCTTCTTTCAGCTAACATATCGTGATAGCCCGATAGCAAACCACAAAACGCCGCCAAAGTAAACCTCAGAGACGTTTTGCAGCCTCTATCTCCCCATAAACCGACAAGTGCATGCAGTGCAGCAAGTGCGAAATGCAGCACGAAAAGCAGCAGGTGCTCAAGGCAGAAAACGCACAGGGGAATGCAAGCATGGTCCAAACAGCAAGCTGAATGCACAAAGGTGCTGCTTGCCATGAGCGTCTGGCATGACGGCAATAAGGCACTGCTGTACACACCAGACTACAACAAGCAGGAGCACACATGGCGACCGGCAGACTAACAAAGCAGACCAATCAATCCACCGACGGACTATGCAGGCAACCGACAGACTAATAAATTGCAGGCGCTTCTGCTTCTGCGATCCTTACTTGCTGACATTAACACGCACCACCATGCAGGAGCTGCAGAGAAAGAAAACAGCATCCCATCACACGGTACATGGAGCATGAACATGACAGGAGATGTTAACAGCGATAAGCAGAGGACACACAAGACGCATCCGGAGCGAACTCAGCCAGGGCGGGGCGCTAAGATGACGCGCAACTGAGCAGCATCAGCGCGCAGGAAGGGGTGATCCACAGGCACCACCCCAGGCCAACTGCCCGGGGCAGCTGACATGGCAACAAAGTCAGCCAGCAACTCCCAAAACCTCAAAACCGCTTGCTGCTTCGCATCCTGCAACACTTGTGCCACGACTTGCTGCCGTTGCTGTTGAAGGCGCAGCAGCTGCTGCTGCCGCCGCTGCTCTAGCAAGTGATTGTGCTGTTGCTGCGTGACAGAGAGAGCTGCGGGTTGGAAAAAAGCAGTGATGCTGGCTTGACCCGGCGGCAGCACAGGCGGCTGCTGCTGGTCAGGGGCAGGCGGCGGTATGCTCAACTTGTTAGCATGCTTTCTGCCAACATCCATGGCGTTCAATGCAGCTAAACAGACGATGCGCCAAACCCCACTGTGCAGCTTCTTAGGGCCAACTGGGCGCTGCATCAACCAAATATGCTGCAGTGTGAGTGGCTGACGACCTGCAACCCGCGTACACCATGCAGCCGGCAACGCAGACAACACCGAGTCCAGCACCGCTCCTGCAACTGGGCAGTCCCAAAAATGATGCACACGACCAGGACATGCAGCATCACACATGCACGCATTCTCCAGCATATGCATGCGCTGCGACGTCGGCAGGCAATCTATACAAACCGCCAGTAAACTTCATTATATATGCATTGTCCCAGCGCACCTTCCAAGGTGTGCGCTGGGCCACAGCCAGACATTTCAAGCCAATCGACATGCCACCCTGTGGCTGCCGAGCCAAGCGCTTCTTGACAGAAGCCGGTGTGTTTGGTACGACGCTCAGCACGCATTGGGCCCAGCTGCAATGAGGTGGCTGCCTTGACAGACAACTGTGCAACAGAAACAACACGACCACAGTGGGTCATCCACCCTAGTCTAGCCACCAGCATGGCCTCAACATGTTGTTCAGCTGCAGCAGGCATAGAAGGCGGGACAGGCACAGCCAATGGTGGCCAAGGCCTGGTTGCAGCAGGATGCTGTAGCACAGCCAAGGTCACCCGGATCCACTCCACTGGCACTTCCCTATACAGGCTTACCAAGTTATCTACTTCATGTTCTGCATTGCTGAAATTTGACCCGTGCGGCAGCAGCGGGTGCGGCAGCTTGCGCAACACAACATTATGAATGACATACCAAGACCGAAAAAGGTCACCCACAGAGCGAATGCGCGGCTGGACTTTGCCGCCATTACAATAGAACTGCCCCCGCCCATTAGGCACAGGCAGCACTTGCAACCCCCCTGGCACAAAGCCAGGCATGGCTGCACGCGCCGGCAAAAACGGGTTCGCAAAGACTAGGACCTAGCTGCACCACGCACCAGGCTGGAGCACCGGCGCATCACGAAGCTGCTGCAACTGCTGCTGAAGCTGCTGCATGTCGTCAATCTGCTGCGGGTGCGGCGGCGGCACCGCAGGGCAGGCGCTGTAGGCGCCGCAGCCTTCACATCCCGACCCGACCAAGGGCTTGGAGTCCAGCAATTATGCGCGCAGGGGAGGGGGGGGGAGGCTCTGCTGCGGAAACGGTTCAAGCAGCTCCATAGGCGCCTGCGTATCCAAACTGCTGTCAAACAAAGACAGGGGCCCCCACCATTTATGCTTAGAACGCAACAATGCTCGCCCAATGAGAATCCAAGGCAACTCAGTCTCAGCGGTGCTGTAGCAAACATCGCCCCCCACCAAGCATGCCGTGCACGAATGTGTTCAAGCCAGGGCAGGGCTCCAAAGCCACCCTCTGCCGGCTTACCCACCAACAGCCTTGCAGCCACTCCTGGAAAGCGGCGCGTAGCCGCCGCAGGCGCCAAGCCTCTGTCCACCAATTTCCCAACAGACGCAACAAGATGCTGACGAAATTAAAGAGGCGGCAAATCCGAAAACTCCGCCGCATACAGAAGCGTGCTAATTCCATACGCAGCACTGCCCATGCCCCTGCCAAAGATGGAGAGCTGAGGAATGTGTGACAAGCGTGTGAACGCTGCATCCACAGCAGCCACCTTCTGATCCCAATCTACAGGGGAGTCAGAGCCAACACACACACCCAGCACATTTGCATGCAAGACAGGGCTAAGGGGGAGAGCACCCGAACTATGCTGCATAGAGAGCGTTGAATGTTGCTGCCGTGCAGCCGCACCCAACAAAAGCAACTTGGACTTGTGCAAGTTCAGCTGCTGCCCAGAGGCAGCAGCCATGACTTGCATGTGTTGTAGGAACTGAGGAACATGCGCAGGTGTATCCAGGTACACCTGCGTGTCATCAGCAAACTGAGTTGCTGACAGCTGAGTACCATGCACAGCGGTGCTCATGCCTTTGGACTGCAAGAAACGCAAGAGTGCTTCACCCACAAACAAGTACAACAAGGGCGACAAGGGGCATCCCTGCCGCACCCCTGCATAGAACATGCGATGTTGGACACAAATCCAGTTTGAGGGGTTACACGGTGTGCTCAAGCGGCTACGCCACAACGGACACAAATCCATCATTGCACGCGCACGCCCAAGAGAAGAGGGGTTACATGGTGTGCGCACGCCCGGAGAGTTACATGGGTGCCCACGTTGGAAACGGAACACTTCGAGGACTGCAGCGCCCATGATTGATTGAGGAGAGTTACATGGGTGTGCACGTTGGAAACGGAACACTTCGAGGACTGCAGCGCCCAGAAGAAGAACCCCCAGGGTTGTCAACCCCTGGTTGGGTATCCCGCTTTCCATGTTAATTCATGGAGTCAACCGACTACGTCGGCCGGAGGCAACGAATCCATTCCCCCTGTGTATAACGGGACTCTTCTGCCGGCAATCCGGCAGCCCACCGCTGGTTCTTCTGTCGGGGTAAGGGGCAAACCTCCGAAATCCCCTTACCACCCAACTATGCCGCAACCGAGAATCGATCCGGGAACCGAATCGTCTGGGGAGGGCGACACAGGAGGGCCGGCCAAGTTTTTTGCAGCCGCCGTTCCGACCCGGAATCGAACCTGGGACCTAACCCAGGCCCTGGTTGAGAGCCAGCCTCTCTAACCACTGAGCCACGTGTTTAACGTCCCGCCGGACGACTGCAGCGCCCGATTTGATTGAGGAGAGTTACATGGGTGTGCACGTTGGAAACGGAACACTTCGAGGACTGCAGCGCGCAGGACACGAGAATAAACCACAAAAAGCCTCAGAGAAGCAATTTGCAGCGCCCATTGATTGAGGAGAGTTACATGGGTGTGCACGTTGGAAACGGAACACTTCGAGGACTGCAGCGCGCAGGACACGAGAATAAACCACAAAAAGCCTCAGAGAAGCAATTTGCAGCTTCCTCACCCAAAATAACACAAACTCTGCGCAGAGAAAAATCATCAGGACGGAACGAAAAGGTGTCAACGTCAGCGAAATAGGATTGGAACATGCAGACATGGCAACAACTAGCAGGTACTGGGCACCTCGGTGCTCCTGCTTCAGGTGTTGAAGACATTGTACAACATGATGATCAACATGATCATAACTCTCTGCTACTAGAACGCGCACAAAGCAACAGCTTAACCCGCAGCGCCGTGGCACCACAGGCACCTGCCACCCTACTGATGTGTCTGACAAGGCCACACCCCTGGCAATGGCACCCGCCCAACACACCTACTGGCTGACACAGGCTGCATGAGAGTACTAACAGCACAAGACATGCAACCACATGTAGCAAAACGGATCAAAGAGCAGAGGATGCAAGAAATAACCCCAATTCATGCTAAGACGCAGAGGCCAAGTCCCTTCTTGGTGCTAGCTGCAGCCGGCCTTCAACCACGCGTAAAAAGGGGTGATCAGCTGGCACAATATCCAGCCTTGAGGAGAGTTACATGGGTGTGCACGTTGGAAACGGAACACTTCGAGGACTGCAGCGCGCAGGACACGAGAATAAACCACAAAAAGCCTCAGAGAAGCAATTTGCAGCTTCCTCACCCAAAATAACACAAACTCTGCGCAGAGAAAAATCATCAGGACGGAACAAAAAGGTGTCAACGTCAGCGAAATAGGATTGGAACATGCAGACATGGCAACAACTAGCAGGTACTGGGCACCTCGGTGCTCCTGCTTCAGGTGTTGAAGACATTGTACAACATGATGATCAACATGATCATAACTCTCTGCTACTAGAACGCGCACAAAGCAACAGCATAACCCGCAGCGCCGTGGCACCACAGGCACCTGCCACCCTACTGATGTGTCTGGCAAGGCCACACCCCTGGCAATGGCACCGGCCCAACACACCTACTGGCTGACACAGGCTGCATGAGAGTACTAACAGCACAAGACATGCAACCACATGTAGCAAAACGGATCAAAGAGCAGAGGATGCAAGAAATAACCCCAATTCATGCTATGACGCAGAGGCCAAGTCCCTTCTTGGTGCTAGCTGCAGCCGGCCTTCAACCACGCGTAAAAAGGGGTGATCAGCTGGCACAATATCCAGCCAGGTCAAGGGTGCCGCCTTGATGACTATGAAGTCAACCAGCAGCTCCCAAAACCTAGCCACCGCCGCCTTCTTCTTCGTCTGCACCAGCTCATCAAGCTCCTGCTGTCGCCGCTGCTGAAGCTGTAGCTGTTGCTGCTCTCTGTGCTGCCTCACTGCCTCATTATGAGCCAGTTGCGCAGCTGAGGGAGTAGCAGGCTGCAACAACTGAGTGATAAGCTGCTGGTCAGCAGGTGGCGCCCGGGCAGGGCCACCTGCTGGACTGGCAACAAGGTCATGCTGCCTGTTTAGCACATGCTGTAGGTTGGCTGCCCTCCTGCCAACATCCATAGCATTGAAGGCCGCCAAACACACGACACGCCACACGCATGTGAGCACACTCCGCCCACCATGCGGCGGTTGCATGAGCCAAATATGCTGCATACTTAAAGCTGAGGATCCAGGCGTGCGAGTGCACCATGCTGTAGGCAAATTCTCCACTATGGACTGTACCACCGCTTGCGCAACAGGGCAGTGCCAATAATGGTGGTCATACCCAGGCATACACGCACCACACAAGCAAGCACGCTGCACGCCCGGCATTCGAGCAGCAGTAGGTACACCATTCAACACCACACGCCAGAACACCTCTTTGATGCGGTTATCCCAGCGCAACTTCCACAGTTTACGCTGCGCAGCGGTCACACTACCAACACCATCCCTAGTCGCTGCTGAATTTGAGTTATTGAGTGCAAGGACCACAAACTGACGTTTCCGAGCCTGCTGCTCAACACGCAAATTACGCAGCTGCAAGGCGGTAGCTGTCTTCACGGACAGCCGCCTGATGGAGCAGGGCTTGCCTGCAGGCAACAAATACCAGCCAAGCCGTGAGACCAGCATGCATTCAACAATTTGTTCTGCCTCAGATGGCACTGCAGGAGCAGAAGGCAGAACAGCTGGCCAGCCTGCTCTTGCTGCCTCGCTTGCAGCAGCTTGAGTCCATGCAAGAGGCACATTATACAGCAACAAGTTGAGGTCATCAAACTCGCCCTCAGCATTGCTGCTGCTGCATGGGATAAGAGGGTGGGGCAGTTTGGCTTGTACCACACGTTCAATCACACGATGAGACCTATCCAGCCAGGACGCTGCAGTGATGTGGCCACCATCCTGGTTTGGGGTGCAAAGTTCCCAGCTGCAGCAACCGTGTTGGTCGCCGGCAGCTGCCTGCCCCTCCCTGACGGGTCTGGCTGGCGCAGCAGGGTCTTTGGCGCAGTTGGTTAGCGCGTAGGTCTCATAACATGACTCACTCTGAGTGAGAGACATCCTAAGGTCGCCAGTTCGATCCTGGCAAGGCCCAAACAGGCAATTATGCAGCCTTCACAGTTGTTTTGCGGATTATTAGTGATACAAGCTTTTTGATAGGAGGGGACACACACGCCGTAAGTCTCAGCACGTCTGCCTGTGTACTGCTTATGTGCTGTGTTTTTTTGCAGGGCGGGGGAGTCAGGCGGCCACGCAGCGAAGCAAAGCAGCAGATGCGCCAAAAGCTCACTGAGGCTATGGCAGATCTGGAACCGGCTCGGCAGCAGCAGCAGCAGCACGTAGCTGCCAGCAGCAGCAGCCGGGGCCTCAGCCCCGCAGCTGCACCGCCAGGCCAGCAGCAGCAGCAGCAGCATGGCAAGGCACGGCAGAGCTCGTACAGGACGAAGCCCTGCAAGTGGTTTGCGGTCGGGCAGTGCAGGTTAGGTGACAAATGCATGTTCTTCCATGAAGGTGTGCACCCCGGCTTTCCTGCTGGCAGCAGCGGTGTTGACAGCAGCGGCGACGGCGGCCATGCAGCACAGCAGCAGCCACAGCTACAGCAGCAACAGCCACAGCAGCATCAGCAGCCACAGCAGCCACAGCAGCAACAGCAGCCACAGCAGCAGCAGCAGGTGCTGCCAGCAGCAGTGCCAATGCCTTCAGCCTTGCTGCAACAAAAAGCCGCTGTACCTCAACAGCAGCAGCCACAGCAGCAGCAGCAGCAGCAGACGCCGCCGTCGTACCAGTATCAGTACCAGCAACCTCAGCAGCCACAGCAGCAGCACCAGTATCAAGCGCAGCAGCACCGGTACCAGCACCCCCCTCCGCAGCAGCAGCAGCAGCAGCACTACCAGTACCAGCAGCCGCAGCAGTTTCAACAGCCACCATACCAGCCAGCGTACCAGCAGCTAGCGTACCAGCAGCAGCAGCAGCCGGTGTATCAGCCGCAACAGTACCAGCCGCAGCCGCAGCAGCAGCCCAAGCAGGGCTACCACCCGATGCAGCAGTTCCAGCAGCCTCAGCAGCCTCAAGCGGCGCCTGCAGGGCAGCAGCAGCAGCCATACCAGTATGCGGCTGCGCCGATGATGCAGCCATACAGGCCGTTCTGATGTTGGAGCGTGCGGCGAGCAGATGGTTGTGATTGTGGCGGCTGCGGCTTGATGCACGAGGGGCCTGCGTGCACGAGGCGCGCGTGGTGTGGCGAGAAGCGCGAGCGTCGAGTCTTGCGGCGCGTGTCGGCACAGTGATGAGGCCGTGAGTGCTGCCTGGTTTGCCACCTGCCTGCCTTGAATCTCACAGGCAGCATGGTGGTTGTTGTTTGGTGGCCAAACAAACAGCTTGCAAGACGAGCGAGTGCAAGTAGCACGGGCGGGGTACGGGCGCAAGGTTGCGGTTGCGGGTTGATGCAGTAGTGCAGTTATGCTGGTGCCTGGGCATGCTGTAGCTGCACACCGCCGGGATGTATTGCCAGTCCCACAATGCACGGCCGACAGCAGGTGTTGGTGGTTGGTGTAGGGCTGTTTGCGGGGCCTAGGCGAAACATCCCGAGCCCAGGGCTGACAAGGGCTGTTGCTTCACGTCAGGTTGCGCTGCGGCAAGCAGAAGCTTGCCGCTGGTGTGGTGGCAACAGCTGTGTGGTGACACGGCGGCGGTCTAACATGGCCGCAACCCAGTCAGCAGCTTCGTTGTGGTGGTTTGCAGGGTTAAATAGCTAGCGCAGGTCACAGGGCGTTGCCGCAGAGGTATGCTGCAGCTGGTGCCACCAGTGGTTGGCAGTGGCTCAGAGGACATTGGCAGATTCACTTGTGATATACTGCGGGTATTCTTGCGTGGTATTCTTGTTGTTACAGTGACCACATTGGCTGGTGTACGTGGCAGGGCATTGCTGTTGTCCGCTTTGTGTCTCCTCAGTTTATGTTCAACATGCAAGGTCAACATTGACCTGGTTCTGCCTGCTGTCAGCAAGGTGGAGCGAGAGCCTGTGCGCTGCTGCAGCGCTTTCACACCTTATCATGACATGTCCCATCTGCATATGATGCATCGCTCTGCGTGCAAGTGACAACTTAATGGCTGCACAAGGTGTGTGTAATGCAAGCTGGTACGCGACCTGTCCTGCACATGTTTCCACTGATCACTGATCCCTGGCAGTTGTAAATGCACTGGTGGGCTGTGACATCTTGTTGCTGAGCAACAATGCTACCAGCTGCAAGACTCAACCGGTAGCTACCATGGAATCCGCAGCGCATGCAGCACTGCTGTCAGCAGTGCAAGGCTGGAGTGCACAGGCGGGCTGACAGTCAGAACACAGCTCATGAGCTGCTGATCAGCAGTGCCTCTGTACAGCCTCGGCATATATGCCGCTGCTATATAGCCGCAGCCGCTGACACAGGCTGCAATAAGGATGTAGTCCCGCTGCAAGGTGTGAGTAAGGGCAACATGTATATCCATAACTGAGTATGCTGAGCAACGCCTGCCAGCAATGTGACGTTCCATACTCCAAACTTGTGCTACTTTACACCAACCTGAAAACCCATAGGATGGCTGTACACGGCAGCCCGCAGCTGCACTGACCAAGCGGCTGGCGGCTGCACTGTCACCCGGTGACCAAGCCCGTCATTGGGCACACCTCCACGTCTCCATCAGCCAGCATCGGCCACAACATTAGCGCCGGGCTGAGCTGCTTTGGTCAGCTGCGATGCCCGAAACAGCGACAGTGTGCAAGCCATGTGCACTGACAAGGGTGCAGGCAGTCCTGCCGCCAGCATCTTAAGAGCTTGCACAGCAAACATTGTCACTGAGCGACTGACGTTGGAGCAGTGCTTCCCCTCCTCCCTCCGCTCAGGGTGCGGGTTGATGGTATTGATGCTATAGCTTGCATTAGTAACTTGATGAATAACTTGATATCATGATCCTCATGAAATACTACCGTAAAAGCAGCAGCACTTGAACCCAGCTGGAAAGCAAAGCAGAGTCACCGGGCCTCCTTCATATAATTTGGTTACTGCCAAAAATGTCGCTGCTGCTGCTGCTGCTGCTGCTACAGCAACTCGGCACCTCCAAATTCGTGACTTGCACATACTCTGGTCTGCCGGCATAGTGTAACTGAACCAGCACACCCGCCTCGGCTGCTGCCTCAACTGCTGCTCAGCAACAGCAGCGGCTGCTGCTGCAGCTGCTACAGCGACTCCAGCACCTCCAGTGTCATCCAGTTGAAAATGCTCTTGTCTGCTAGCATGGTGTAGCTGAACCAGTACAGCTGCCTCGCCATCAGCTGCTTGCGGTCCATGTCTGCCACCTCCTCAAGGCAGGCATCGCAGTAGTACAGCAGCGGGAACATTGGCGGGGCCTGGTCCTTGCCCAGGATGCCAAAGCCTGCAGGCAGGGCGTGTCAACATTACTGCAAGCAGTCGATTAAATTTGCTTTCACAACAGTGACTGTGTGTTGAACATGTTGCCCTGACCAAAACCTGATTGAGATGAGGACACGTGTAGGTGGCTAGCACAATTCACCCAAACAACCCTCTTCATGCTGATCATGCATGTAGGCACAGAAGACCAGTTCCTTGCTGTTGCTGACAGTGCGAAGCGGCACGCATGTGCTACACAACACTAGCAACATACTCATCATCACCGTTGCTGCTGACCTGCACTGTCCCTGCCACACTTTTTGAGTTGCAAAAAGGGTCGGGTGTCAGCGTCTGCCTCTGCAACGTACAGCCCAGCGCCCTTGAAGTCTTGCGTGACAACCAGGTCTCCAACATCCAAATCCTGCAAGCAGCAAGCACAGCCAAAACAGCGCAGCAGACTTAACAACAGCAGCCAACCCAAACCAGGCGAGCAGCATGTTGCACACCCCTGAGCATTGGAATGTACAGAGGCATGGCGGCAAGCAGCAAGCAGTGAAGTGGGCGGCGTGCTCGGCGGCCTCTTCACAGACAGTGCCGCACCAGCGCGTGCTGTTGAAGGATTGCGGTAGGGCAGTCCAACACATTGACAAGCCCAGCTAGCTCTGTCCCTCTGGTGCAGACCCAAGCAGCAGTTGAGCCATCACAGCTCAGCTGGCGGGCTGGCGACTCATCCATCCTCAACAGGCTGCACGCGCCTCGAGCAGGACAACCACTTGCGGCCTGCACCTGGCCGACCACACCGCCATAAGTTCACACTGCCATGAGTTCACGCAGTGAGCTGCGCGCTTGTCACCTGGAACACCTGCGGGAACTCTGCCGCAAAGCGCCTGCTGTCCTCATCCAGGTAGGAGTCCAGGTGGTAGTTCAACCCCAGGTTTAGCGTGATGGCGTCGCCCTCTGCCTCCCCCAACCGCCGCATGATGACCGGGTCGCGCCCCGCAAACAGCAGCAGCAGGCGCGGCTTGCAGTGCAGCAGCGTGCAGCAGCGCAGCCATGCAGAGTGCTGCAGGCCGCTGCGAGGCAACGTGTGCGTGATGCTGGGATGGCTGCGGGTGTAGGACTCGCGCAGCATGCGCTTGCTGCTTGCAGGAAACAGGCAGGGCAGCGACAGGGGAGGCGGGGATGGGTGGGTCAGCAAGGGCGGAGAAAGAACAGCTGCTGCCGCTGCACTTGAGCCGGTAACAAACTAGCAGTCTACAACAAACATAAGTACAGGCTCGATAGTTCACCCCAACCATAGAATAGGGACAGCTGCAGCTGTTGGGCTCCTTCAAGAAGATGACACAGCTGCCAGGTCAGCGAGTACGACTGCTCACCGTATCTCTGGTGTCACAAGCGGGTCGTTGTCCAAATACACTGCCCTCCACAGCTTGTGGTCGCCCGCAAGCTCACCCCATACAGCCTTGTTGACCAAAGCAAGGCTAAGCAGATCATGTATGCTGCTGCCCAATGCCTTCACAAGCGCAGGCAGCCGCTGCTGCTTGATGAGGAAGTCAAAGACATCCTTGTACTGCTGTGTTTGACTATGCTGAGGGCTCTTGCTGCGGCTGCTGCCTCTGAGTTTGCTGCTGATCCCTGCTAGCCATTGCTTGGCTGTGCCCATTCATGTGCTGCACTGCTGCAGGAGCAGCAGTGCAGTTTCAGCCACCCATGCCAACACACATCCTCTAGAGTGCGATGTAAGTTTCTGCGGTGCCGCTCGGCGCTCGGTACCAGTAATTCGTGAGAAATTCCTACTCGACAACCATGTTGGCGTGTGGCTATTCGGCTATCGTGTCCTGGTGAGTGCCCAGGTGAACGTTTCCCAGCTCGAGTACGGAGGGGTTGTAATGGCAGCAGAGAAGTCGAGTTTGGCAGTAATAGAGCTGATATAAATGTAATATTAGCTGTAATGGTTCCTCAGGTTGCAAGCAGTACTTGCTGCTGCTGCTGCTAGTGTCTTCCTGTCACCGTAGAAGCACTGTGGCTGACATCGACAGTAGCTCGTCAGTAGAAGGGCACAGCAACTTCACCCTTGACACGCGGCAAGCTAAACCGAGCTTCAGCACCGTCACCACCCTATCAACCAGAACCCTAGTGTCCAGACCGCCTAACAACGCCTGGCACAGGCTTCCAGGTCCCAGCTCTAGCTGTACTGCCAAACAGCATGTGCCTTAGCTGCACGCCCGCAACAGGCCCCTTCTCCACCTTCTCACACATCCTTCAGCCGTGCTCTCAGCAGCGCCTCCAGCGCTGCATGTCCTGCTGCCACGTCGCGCGGCTTCCTCCGCTGCCCCTCGCCAGCACTCGCTCCCCCCATGCACGCCTCAACCTCGGACAGCTTCACATGCACAACCCGCCAGTCCCGCTGCTGCAGGCACCGCGCCTTTGCTGCCCGGATGCCAGGCGTGCTCTTGGCCTGGAAGCCACCAGGCGGTGCTGCGTAGCGGTTGCGCATGAGCACCGACAGGGCATCGTGGCAGGCTGCCAAGTAGCCTGCAGAGCCTGGTGCTGCTTCTGGCTGCTGCTGCTGTTGTCGTTGCTGGCTGCTGCCGCTGCCGCTGCTGCTGCTGGGTGGGGTTGTTGTGGGTGACAAGTCATCTACAGGCAAAAGGGCGCACACGCGGTTGAACGCAGCCCAGGTAACATATGAGCATAGTGCAAGTGGTGGGTAGCTACATACGGATGGTCGCTGGCAGATATCTGCCCTGCTTTGTTGGCATCGCACTGTTATCCGCTGTGCTCTGCTCATGAACAACGCCTGCAAGCCAATGCCCTTCAGCAAAACCCCACTGCAGAAGCCCAGCCTGCACCGGACTCGACTGCTGTCATGTGGTGCAGGCTACGCTGCGCTGCCACAGCACTCTTGAGCTGTCTGCACTAGCAGGCAGCTGTCACCTGCCAGCCCGCGGCCTGCGCCAAGCACGACACAGTAACCTTTGATCAGGCACCAGCCAGTCAGCTCAACCGAACTCACCATCTAGCAGCAGGCCTGCCTTCAGCGACGGCAGCAGCACGTCTATGTCTGGAGACTGCTGCACAGGCAGCAGCATCAGGCGCCGGCTGAGCACATGGATGACCTGGCAGCGGTGGCAGCAGCAGCAGCAGCAGCAGCAGCAGCAGCAGCAGCAGCAGCAGCAGCAGCAGCAGCAGCAGCAGGACGGGCATGCTCAAAAGTCGGTGGGAGGGCAGAGCCACGCTAAGACAGTGATAGCCGTTGTCAAGGCACAGCTACACAACATCAGTGTCAGGCAGTGCCTGTTGTAAGCCACTTGCAGAGGATTGATGTACGTGCCATGCTTAGGCAGCAGCTGCTGTTGCAAGGCTTGTGCTGCCCAGCTCGCCTGATTGAGGTTGTCCTGGTGCCTGTCGAGCAGCTCATCGGAGCGCCACCTGTGGCAGCACATAGCAGGCAGCAGCAGCAGCAGCAGCAGCAGCGTGTAAGATTTTGAATGATGTGCTGGCACCATCACAGCGTGTGGCAACCAGGCAAGAGCAAGCATTGAGGCAGGCAGCTGCTGTGCACAGCATCAACACACAGCATGCGGCACAACGATGCTGTGCCAGGTTGTCTGGCTGCACAAGTGGGACGCCAATCGGCAAGTGTCAAGCACCCACACCAATCTATATCGATGACGCTGCGCCATGCTGAACAGCCATCCAGCACCTCTGTGCACTTGGCAGGCAACAGCAGCAGGCAACAGCACTTGGCAGGCAACAGCATACGCTGCAGCACGCATTGTCCACATGGGTTTGACAGCGGGATGGGGCCTCACCCGAAGTACAGGTTGCGCCTCAGCTTGCTAAGCAGGCTGCTGTTGGCCACAAGCGTGCTTGCTGCGTCACCATCAGCTGCAGAGAAACCCCCATACGCCACCTCGTACGGAGAACTGCTGCTGCTGCTGCTGCTGCTGCCAGCTGCTGCTGCTGCTGCTGCTGCATTGACCTGGCTGGGCAGTGCCTTGGCTATGTGCATAATGACTAGGAAGGGCCCTTCAATGTACTGCTGGAATGGCACGTAGTCCTGCAAGCGCATGTACCACATGCAGCGCAGGAGTGTGTTTGTGTATTGTGCCAAAGCGTTCAGGAGACACTGTTGACCGTTGATGAGCTACTTGCGCAAAGCTGCTGGCTGTGCAGCTGGACATTCATGCTGTTGAGTAAGTCGGCTAATGAAGGAAAGCGAAGACGAAACGCACGTTCTTCAAGTGTTGGAGCCATGCACATGGGTGGCAGCAGCAATACTCGACAAGCTGCAGATGCCCCAGCGTAAGCGCAGAGGGTTCAACTGTACACAACTGCCTTGACTTTGAGACGTTGCAATTATACAGTAACATCAGCAAGCGTGCGTGTGCTCACCTTGTAAGCTGCTGCCACCCTGGCCTTTACCGCTTTCGGCAGCTGGCCCAGCAGCTGCATCACCTCCTGCTCGCTGGCCCTGGGGAACGCGCCTGCAGCAAATGCACCACACGCGTGCAAGCAGGGCAGCGCAGTGCCGCGCTGGGAGAGCAGGTGGCTTGCTGCGTCAGTGTGCTCACGACTGGTGACATCAACATGCACCTCCGCTGGCCCTTGGTGGCTCTGGCATCGTATTTCTGGCACGCCAGCAGTGGCGTGTTGCGTGGGGATGTGACAAGCTGGCTCTGAGTCAGCAACACCGACACGCACCATGATGGTGCGAAGATGTGCACGCACATACAACACAACTACCTCGCCCACTACTGCTGATCTCCCATAACAGCGTATCCAGCACAATCTCACCTGCTGCTGCTGCTGCTGCATCCTGCAGCCCTGCCCGCTGCATCGCTGCATGCAGCAGGTACAGCACTGCCGCCTCATCATATTCCTGCAAGCCGCTGCCCTGCAGCTTGGACAGCAGCTGCAGCCAGCAGCTGCTGCAGAGCTGCTCCATGCTGCTACACAGCAGCAGCAGCGCCCAGGTTGCCACGATAGCCTGATACGCGGTCATGTGCCCCATCTGGCTAGCTGCTGCTGCTGCCAGCACCTGCATCTGCTGCTGACTCAGCTCCGCCCCGAACATGGCGAGGCCCCAAAGGGAGTTGACCAGCTCCCAGGGCGTTAGTAACAAGGCATCTTGTGTTACTGACGCCGTCACTTCCTGCAGCTGCGCCTGGGTTGGGCAGGTGCCGTGCAGCAGGGCAACGAGCGGCCCAGCATAGCAGCTGGCCACAGCGCCCTGCAAGAGAGCATGACACAAAACAGCACTGTAGAGCATGATGCAGACGCACCAAGAGTGCATCGCAGACACGCCACTGTTTCCAAGCAAGAGCACTTCAAAAGCATCAAAAGCATCACGCAATGCCTCGTCATAAAACTACGCTGGCAGCGCCTGCAGCATGACGTGCTGCCAGTCCTGAGGGCTTGATCAGCACTGCGCTTCAAGGAACAGTCCCATGCCATCACTTGTACCAGCTGATGTTATGTGTCCTGCTTAACACGCTGCTCCGCGCACGTCCACGCACCTGGGTAGCGCCTGAGCACCGTGACAGGCCAGCCCTACTTGACTCCTCTGCTAAAGCCTGAGCCCTCATTTCTGCGTCATTTTCTGACCACACCGCCCAGCCCGCCGCCGCTGCAGCTGCTGCCGCTGCCCCTCCGGCCAACAGCTTGACCCAGGGAGACCTGCTGCTGTGGCTGCTGCCCTGCTGGTCCTGCTGCTGCTGCTGCATCCGCATGAGGGGAGCTTGGTTTGATGCTGACCTGGCATGGCTGAAGGTGCTGCTGCTGCTGTGTATGCTGCTGCATGGAGCTGCTGCTGCTGACAGAGAAGCAAAAAGCGGGCTCAGGACACCATAGGGCCAGCAACTCCCTGCCGCAGAGCACACAGCAGCAGGTGCATGCATGGCTAAAGACAGGTTCAGATGCACAACATCTGTAACCCGCTGAATCAACCCCAAGACCTAGCTTCATGAAAATAACGGTGGGGAACAGATATTTTGCGCAACATGCAGGCATCTTTGAAGGCAGGAGGAGGCAGTGCACAAAACAGTGCTGGGTCCCAGCCTGAGGCAGCCAGCAGCAGTACATAGCAGCAGGACACATGCCCACGCTCACTGGCAGGTAGCATCGGCAACCCATTCACTGTGCTTACCACTACAATAGCGATTCGGAACTTCCCGAAATGCATAAAGTAGTTTCTTTGGCAGCTTGGCCATTCCAACAATGAAGTGATCTGAAGCTGGTGCTGTGTCTGTATGTTGTCTGTCGCTGTATAGAAATGCTGAGTTCATTGAGATCAGACATCTCGGTTCTTCAATGCATGAACCCTGCCTTCCAGCTGATTCTGAGGCGGGAGCTGTACAGGTGTGACAGTGGAGGTCAGGTCTGAAGGCGCGTCGGAGCAATGTTGAAGCATAGGACATCAGCAGCGCTAGGACAAAGCAGTCAGAAGCATTGGGTTCAGGCGTACGCTGCTACGTAGATGAGACAGGTCTGCTGCAGCCAAGCACGTCTAGTTTGTACCTGTGCCGGACGTCCGTCAGCATAAGCCATCAAAACATGGCTTCAGATAGCAGCAGAAGGCAGATCTTGCAGCTAGTAGCAGCATACTGCGGCGCTGCAGACAATGCAGCCCCAGCAGCCGACACAGTGCCCGCCCTTGTCAGTGCCTGCCAACAAGTTGCACGTAGCTCAAGCATAGTTGATCAGCTCCTAGGTTCGCAACCAACGCAGCAGGCGCAGGTGGGCCTCCTGCTCTGTCCTGGAACGAGTTGGTGGTGTGAACAGTACAACAGCGGCGCTGTGCCACAGCATAGCACATGATGTGCGTGCTTTGGACAGTCTGGCAGCACAGCCCCCGCTTTTTCGGTATGTTGTCACGACTAGTCACAGGAATGGCTTGCATTAGTGTCCTGTCAGTACTGCAAGTGCTCACTTCCTGCCAGCCCTGCTCTCCAGCTGCTGAAAACAGCCTGCAACATCCGCCACCACCTGCTCCGCCTGTTCCTGACCCCTGACCACCGTTTGAATTACGCTGCGCTTTATTCCACTTTCCTGCAGGTGCTGGAATGGCTCACGCTTGCCTCTGCTGAGCTGGCAGGCTCCATCTCTGACGAGAAGCTGGCCAAGCTGAATGCAGCGCTAGCCAGCCGCACCTTCCTAGCACGAGGCGCTGCTCCCAGCCTCGCAGACCTGGTGCTGTTCGGCCTGCTGCATCCAGCAGTGGTGAGTCATGGCTCCCAAACAATCTGTGCCAAAGCACAGCCGCTGCATGCACGCAACTGGCAGGCGTTGCGCCGATGTCTGTGGATTGCTGAGCCCACAGCAGCCCAGGTGCAGGTGGCGGCCATGGCAGCAGTAGCAGCAGTAGCACTGAAGCCACAACAGCAGCAGCCGGCATAGTAGTAACAGCAGTGCTGCGCTGCCCCTCCAAAGCTTGCTTAGCATCTTGAACAGTGCTGCCATGACTTTGCCGCCTGTATGTCTTTCTTTCCTGCAGGCCACCCTCCCAGCAGCGCAGACCAACCAGTCCTGCAACCTGCTGCGCTGGTTTGACCTCATACAGCATTCAGCAGACGCAGCAGCAGCAGGCTTTGCAGCAGTTGCCGTACCGCTGCCGGCGTTCGTGCCGCTGCCGCCGCCGCCACCAGCAAGCAGCAAGCCTGCTGCTTCTGCAGCTACCTCTGCCACGTCGTCAGCCACTGGCCAGGTACGCACTTTTGTTTATGCATTCGTTGCCGCCCAGGCACCCACGTTGTGTTGCTTCTTTTATTGGCTTGGTATGCATCTCAGCAGCTTGGTGGTATGGGCAGCTTGCTGGTAGGAGGTTGGTGTGGAGGATGTGGCCAGCGGCGTGTTGTTGTTTGCAGTCGTGGTGTTTGTGTTTGCCGGGGTGTGAGTGAGGCATTCGTGGCGGCTGTACTCTGCTAGCGTCGTTGAGTGGCGTGCTGTGCCACGCTTGTGCGTGCTGTGCTGTGTGCTGCCGTGGCCGATGACGAAAGCGCTGAACACACACAATTCCATGACCGAGGGCGCCTGGACGGCCCCCCATGACCTCACAACTCAGTAGGTGAGTGCCGAGGCCACGGCACAGCAGCGTTTGGAAGCGGCAGCAGCGGTGTTGACATGCGCGAGTGAGTGACAAGGGTTGCTTGCTTTGTGCCATGGGTGTCACGTGTTGCTTTAGGTTTACTGTGAGTGTCCCGTATTGCTTAGTGTGCATTGTGAGTGTTGATTTAGGTACATCTCACTGGTTGTAAGATGTGTGGTGCCTGCTGGCTGCAGTCCTGCTTTGACACATAATTGTGTCACAACAACAACAACACAACTTGTGATGATGGGTTCTGCTGTTTTACATGCAGGGTGGTGGGAAGAAGGACAAGGCAGCTGCAGCAGCACCTGGCAACAAAACAGCAGCAGCAGCAGCAGACAGCAGTAGCAGCAGCAGCAGCAGTAAATCGCCAGCAGCAGCGGCACCTGCAGCAGCAGGCGCAGCAGCTGCTGCAGCAGCAGGCATGGCCCCACCAGCAGCAGCGGGTGCCAAGCAGGAAAAGAAGAAGAAGGAAAAGAAGGCAGATGCAGGTGGGGGCAGTACCCTGGCTGGCTTGCCTGCTGCTGTGTTGTGCACTGCTTTGACCAGTCCCTGCTACAGTGTAGCATCTGCAAATCAGGCGAAGCCTAACAATGAAGCCGACGTCCGGCGCCGTCACGTGCTGCTGCTGCTGCCGCTGCACCGCCGCTGCACCACCGCCTCTGACGCTGCCGCTGCGCTGCTGTCCCTGCAGCTCCCGCCAAGCCCGCCAAGGAGGCTGAGGAGCCGCGCATCGACATGCTGGACATGCGCGTGGGCAGGATCGTGTCGGTGCAGCAGCACCCCAACGCGGACGCGCTGTACCTGGAGGAGATCGACGTGGGCGAGGAGAAGCCGCGCCAGGTGGGTGGCAGTGCAGCAGGTGGTGTGGGTGTGTGTGTGAGGCATGGATGTCTCGCATGGGCTTGGCTGGCGCTGATCACCCAAATTTCACATTTGTCGATGGTTCAGGGATGGGGAGGGGGTTGTCAGTGTGTTGTGGTGCTGCATTTGTTGAGCTTAGGCACGTGAACGCGCTACATGCGTGGCCGTGTTGTGCTGGTGACTGGCGTGTGTGCTGTGTGTTGCCGTGGCCGATGACGAAAGCGCTGAACACACACACTTCCATGACCGAGGGCGCCTGGACGGCCCCCCATGACCTCACAACTCAGTAGGTGAGTGCCGAGGCCACGGCACAGCAGCGTTTGGAAGCGGCATCTGTGTGCGTTGTTTGCATGGTGTTTGCTGTGGTTCCTTGGTTCAGTGCTTTGGGCTGTATCTTGTGTGGCGTCTCGCTTGAGTTGTGCTGTGCCTGCCTGCCGCAGCCTGCTGTCTCCGTACTCTGCATCCTGCCAGTTTTTTGTGGCCTTGTCCTGCCAGTTTCTTATGGTCTTGTCCTGCCAGTTTCTCATGGTCTTGTCCTGCCAGTTTCTCATGGTCTTGTTGAACCTGCAAAAGTGGACTAGACGGTAGGCGATGCCTTGGCTGTCGCTCTCTAGACTGTGAATCACGTGCTCGCGCTTGTGCTGGCCAGGTACAACATATCATTTCAACAAACCTGTTGCATATGCGCTGCTGGCTCATCAGTGGTCTGGTCCAAGCTCTGCCCAAGAAGCCAACGGATAGCCGCTTTTGCTTGCTCGACCCTGAATCCTGTGCCTTTGCTCAATTTTGGACCCTCCCTACAACCCTGCCAGGTCATCAGCGGGCTGGTCAAGTTTGTGCCCAGGGAGCAGATGGAGAACAGGCGCGTGGTGGTCTGCTGCAACCTCAAGCCTGCCAAGATGAGGGACATCATGTCGTATGGCATGGTGAGCGCAGCAGGCGGGGGCTGAGTACGGGTCGTGCGGTGTGCCGTCCAGGGTTTTTCGTCCAGGGTTGGTCGTTATGTGATATTGAACAGTGCTTTGATCTTTGTGGTGCACTGCTGCTTCCAACGCCATTGGCTGGCTGCCATTGAGACGACTTGGGTTACGCTGAGGAAGGGTAGCCAGGCGGGTTCCACAATCAGTTCGGTGCTGTTGCCTTTTCTGCGCGAGGTGTAGCTGCTGGTTGCCTGTGATGATCACACACTGCTCATGAGAGGTGCAAGCCTCGCTGAGTGATGTGCAAGAAAAGTTTGAGAATATCTGAGGCACAGTGTCAAAGTGCACGGACGATCGGCTTTATTGTTCCGGCTGTTGGTGCTGAAGTCACCTGTGCAGGCTGTCTCGTGTTGACGGGGTTGACAGCGATGTTGAGCGTGCTGCTGTTGCCAAGTGACATACTTGCCAATGAGTGCAACGGTATGTTGAGCATGAACATATCATTTGGCTCTGCATGCGCGCCCCTGCAGGTGCTGTGTGCCTCCAACGACAGCCATGACAAGGTGGACCCCATCACCCCACCAGAGGGCGTACCGCTGGGGGAGCGCATCGCCTTTGAGGGGTGAGCACTGCAGCTGCACCAGCAGCATGGCAACTCAAGCAGCAGGGGCAGCAGCCAGAGTGCCACAGCTGGCACACGAGTGCTGCTTTCGGCAGAGTCCTGTTCTGCCAGGCTACCTCACATCCGATATGTTTAAATTGAAGGCAGCGCCGCTGCACTTGCGCTGGTATGCCGCATGCGCAGCGCCCCTTCGCTGATATTTTCAAATTCAGCACCTCTTTCTGTTCAAACCCTGCAGTTACACGTCTGCCCCCTTGGATGAGGTGAACCCCAAGCGCAAGATCTTGGAGCGGCTGTTCCCTGACCTCACCACCAATGCAGGTACGGGTTGTGGGCGCAAGTGTCTTCCTTCCTGAGCTTGGCTGTGACCCAGTGGGCAAAGTCTGCGCTGTTTGTATCTCTTGTGACCAGCTTGTCCTTCTGACCATGTCAAGGGTTGCCGGTACTGGCAGACAGCTTTGCTGTGAGCTGTACAATGAGCTGTGCTGGCAGTCAACATTTGATGTATACGCTGTGCGCTCAAGCTGAGCTGCTGCTGCTGCTGCTGCTGCTGCTGCTGCTGAAGATGGCACTCCCACCTACAAGGGCGTACCGTTCATGACAAGCAAAGGACCAGTCAGCTCAACCATCCCCAACGCGCATGTGGCGTGATGAGGCAGATGCGCTGCGCATGAGCTGGACTGTGTTGGTTGAAGATTGCAAAGGCTTCTGACTGGCAATGATGATCGCAGGGTGTTTCTGGTGTGGCGTGCGCGTGCCATGTGTGTGTGCTTGATGGATCTTGCACAGAATCAGTGTGGCATTGTTGCAGGCAGTGCTGCAGGGCATGTGAACATGCCAATGGCACGCTGCATCTGCTCAAATTGACGCGGGCTGTTTGTGCGTATGGTGGCCAGCTTTGGTAAACAAATCCTGGTTGAAATTGAGGGAGGGGTTGGTGCCCAATGAGCCT
This sequence comes from Scenedesmus sp. NREL 46B-D3, assembly GCA_014080715.1. Taxonomy (NCBI): domain Eukaryota; kingdom Viridiplantae; phylum Chlorophyta; class Chlorophyceae; order Sphaeropleales; family Scenedesmaceae; genus Scenedesmus; species Scenedesmus sp. NREL 46B-D3. The sequence continues at coordinate 24,202 of JACERP010000461.1, forward strand.
GTCACTGGCTTTGAAAACGGGCGACATCGATATTGATCAAAATGGTCATGACCATGTGACATCCATTTAATGAGGGTGGTGCGGCCTGGCAGTCAAGCAGCGACATTGTGATGGTGTTGAATGCACTTTGCAACATCATCATCATCATCATCATATCACCCATTCAAGCCATAGCATCAGCGCCATCGGCCCCGCGCCCCACCGGGGCGGAAAGCACTTTGCAACATGTGAAGTAGTGCTCCTCTTTCCGCCCCGGTGGGGCGCGGGGCCGATGGCGCTGATGCTATGGCTTGAATGGGTAATACATGATGATGATGTGAAGTTGTGCAGTTGTGTAGTGCAACAGAGAAGGAGGAGATGTCTGCCGTGCTTGCCCAAGCTTGAGAGGGCCGCAGAGTGTGCTGTTTGCAACCGTTTACGATGTGCCTGACATGCAGTCACGGTGATGCCTGCTGGCGTGATGGTCAGCTATTACCCTGACTCAGACATGCAGACGACTTGAAACAGATACACAGTAAAGGAGTTCTGCTGAGTGGAGTCGGCTTTGTTGCACTGTCAAGGCTTGTCCTTTTGAAATATTGAACTGGTCTTCTTGCAGCTCTTCATGCCGGTTTCCGTACCCAGGTGGTTACTGTCACCGGCAAGTCTGGTGGCAGACGCCTGGCCGTTGTGCCGATCGTCAAGGAAGCAGTTTAAACACTCACGCATGCAGAATCAACTGCGCCGATGTTTCCACCCTTGAAAGACACTTGTGTTGTACGCAAAAACTTTCACTAGGCGAGGCCGTTTTGGTTCTGCCGTTCCTGAGCAACACCTGCTTTGTATTAGTTAGTTAACATCAGCAGCTCAGAGAAGCCACCGCCGGCGTCTGAGGAGGCCTGATCCGCGGGCGGCATCATGGTGAGTGGCACAACAGCAGCAAACGAACAGCCCGGTCACAACAGCTGTTTGATGCTAGGGCCTGGCACCTGATGAACAGCCCACAACTGGGTATGCTTCACCTACGCATGAGCTTGTACCGCATCAGAGTAGAGAAAGACTTTCACTGTGTCAGCATGTAGTGTGTGATTTGCAGTAATGTGCTGTTGCTGTGCTCTGCTCTAGGGTTGTCATATCCTGCAGCAACACATGCCCAGTTCCTACGCCTGCCTATAGTCAGCACACTCGCCACAGCACATTGTTGGGTGTCTAGTCTGTGTTTCTGAGTGGTGCACAGTGGCTGGCTTTTAGCGGTGCGGGTTATTACCACCGCTGTGCTGCATCTGCATGTCCCTGGCTGATGTTTTGGTGGTTGCCTGAATCCTTGCGTCGCTGTTGATTGTGTTGGCTTGTGATGGCTCGCTTGTGCCTCAGTCTTCTCTTTTGGGAGGGGGTGAAGGGCTAGGCTACACACAGCGCTTGAGTGTATGAACTACTACAGCCGTGAGTTCGGGATGGAATGGTATCAGCGCTTCTGTGTGTATGCCTGCTGTACTAAGAGTCAGCCTGAAGCACTGCGCTTCTGGACACAGCTGGTATGATGTTATGTTGTGTCAGCGTAACGGTTATAGCAGGAAGGTTATGTATGCCATGAGTCAGCGGCTGGAACTATGATGAGGAAGAAGGAAAGTATGTTGCAGCGCTGCAGTTAAGCGTTTGCAGGCGATATGCTGCCCTATGCTTTGTCTGTCACTGAGTCTGAGGATTACTCAGAACTGTTTGAGGTCTTTACAGTTAGTTGACTGCTAGTTGAATTTTTGATGCTTTGATGCTTGGACTTCATGAGCCTTGTTTGGCTCCTAAGTGGGTGGGCCGGTGGCCCTACTATGGTTATTTGGGAATGGATTGCGATCATGGCAGCTGATCAACTTCATGACGAGTGCTGCCTTATTACCCTTGTGAGTGGTGATTGCTGCAACTTGCATCTAGATCATGTAACCCTGATAAGCGGAACGAGCGAGGGCTCGCTGGGCTAGTGCCTGAGGCAGGTGCACTCCGGTACTATTGTGTTGTATATGGTATTGTAGTTTTTGCCAGCATTCCTTGAGCCATGTTTACTTGCACTGATGCCTCTTGCAAGTGCATAAAGCGTGCTTCTTGTGTCTTTTCAGCTGGTCTTTCAGATCTCATACACACGTGTCCTGGTCGTGTGTTGCCGCAACAATTTCTGCAACAGTACACACGTGAGGCAGATGGTACGAATGACATGTTGTCCCTGCTAGGATACAATGGTGCTGCTTCTCACATCATGTGACATGATGTCAGCAGGGATTTCCACAGGACATGCCGTGGCCACCTTCACAAGCAGCTGTGCTAGGCGCGGCAGCTCCTGAGACACCATGCATGCTTGTGTAAAGGTTTGCACGAAGACACACTTTACAAACAATGCAGCAGGCTTGCGACCGCTGATGAAGACACCAGCTGGTGGCAGCTGCAAGCATAACTAATATTTAAAATTCAATATCGTTAGAGAAAGGCGCTAAGGGTCCCACCAAATGAAGTCCATTGCTGCCACCCACCACCCAGCAAAACAACTCAGTCCAATGCTACCACACCTTGTTGCACATGCCACCAAAGCTGGTTGCAGCAGCTTACAAACTGTGCCGCCGCTGCCATGTGTCACACAAGAACCCTTTGGCAAGTGGACCAACAACAACGGTGGACACCGTCGACAAGAGGCTGACGGCGGGCTGCTGTTTGTCATCATGCGACAGTCAACATATATTCTACCAGCAACATCATAGCAACATGATGTGCACGTGACGTGGCGTAGGGCAGGCACTACTTGCCTTGGCAACAAAGCGCAACATAACTGTCATCAGGAGAGGTTGGGCACGTACACCTGCAAACAGCAGCGAGCCACCTAGCATATCTGCCTTTTTTTGCCTCACTTGCACTCCCTTATGCCGCACATGGATTGCTGCTTGATCAATAGCCGTAAGCAATCCAAGGAATCTTTGCACCCCAAAACTCCACAACGTTAACAGATCCGGCCTCAATCAGACAGTGCACTACTGAGGTGCTGTACTTACCTGTAGAAATCCAGCCAACCTTGGTCATGCACATGGCACAGGTAATTGTAGACAAACACGTGATTGTCAGCTTTTCGCTGCCTGGGTCGCTGGCAATCATGTGTTTGGCAATCACGTGTTTGGCTACAGGTGTGACGGCACCCCTCGCCTACGACTGAGCAAGATACTGCAAAACGCTTGTACTTTAAGCATCAAAATACAGGGAGCACATGTGAAACTCCGCAATAACGCAACAAAGATGAGGGAAACATACGACATACGCTGTCCTTCTGGATATCATTCAGCCGTCACCCCAGCAAGCAGCAGCAGCGACATTTACCAAGCTGACAAGCACCCGCAGACGAAACCTGCACAGATGCCACAAGCAGCCAGCTCACCAGCCAGCACAGGCAGGCAGGCAGCAGACTCCACAATGCCCCAGATCCGACCTGCATGCCGACTTTACATGCCTCCAACTCACCGGCAGACGGTATGTGAATCAACAAGCACCCAGCAGACTCCACACAGCCTCAGGCCCGACATGCGCCACACACACGCCACAGCACGATGCAGCACTGTGGCACTCAAGTGGAAGTGGGTTTAGCAAATCCACCACTTGCACACCCAGATGCATCGGTGTGCACTATTGCTGTACCCACACGAGCGCCAAGGAGAGCAGCAACATGGTACGCCCACTGCACAAGCCAGCATGTCCTGCCAGCCGTTTGCGCGCAGGTGCAGATGCCTGACAAAACTATCGCCTGCTTCAGCCTGCCTGATGCTGCAGCTTCGAACTACGCTCATGTCTGCCCGTTGACCAGCAGGACAGCAATGCTTACACGTTCATCACATCTGCTTATGACACAAGGCACCAAGTTCTGTGTCTGAAAAATTCCCAGACACTTGAAGCAGCTGCACACACCAAACAGGCTGCCAGATAGTACCAAGCTTTAATTTGTGCTGAAGCATGCGGCAGATCCAGCCAGACCTATGTGTGTGGCAGTTGCACATGTCCAACAGAATGCCAGTAGGCTCCAAAAGATGCATTGTAGACTGCTACTGCTGCTGCGGCACCTGTCAAAGAACGGGCCAACAATCAACCACACCTTCGTTCACAGCCGCTGCCTCCTCACTGCTGCCCAAAAGTCCTTCACCACCTCATCCGTCACCTCTGCGTTTGTATCTACCCCCAAGTGCTGCAGGCGTTTCAGCCTTGTCAGCAGCATCAGCCCCTGCCGCGTCAGCCCACTGTTGCCTTCCAGCCGCAGCTCTGTCAGCTGCGTGAGGTGGCGCACGTTTGCCAGGCATGCCATGCTGCCCAAGTTGCAGTCCCGTAGCTCCAGGTGATGCAGCTGCATGCAGCTGCCTGCTATGGCTGTTGCTGCAAGGCTGCCCACGCCCTGCCTTGCACCCTCCAGTACAAGTCGTGTGAGGCCAGTGAGTGCTGACAGCGCCAGCGCATCACCACGCACAAGACGCGAGGCAGAGTAGCCACTTATAAGGCACATATCCCTCAGGTTGATCAGGCCTGTCAGCTTTTCACACCAAGCCACATCAGCATCACCCTGCCCATCAAACACTGGCAGGTTCACCGGCAGTTGCAGCTTGGTGAGGTGTGTGGAGGCTGCAACACCATCCAGGGTGGCCTGCCACTGCTGCTGGCTGCAGGGCTCGAGGTAGCCGTTGATTGAAAGCTCACACAGCTGCGGCAGCTGCGCCCATGTTACTGCTGCAGCAGCTGGGTTGATGAAGTCATACGTCAGGGCTGGCAGCTGCGTCAGGCGCAGCAGAAGCTCTGGCGCTTCTATGCACACCACAAACTCTAGGCGCCGCAGCTGCTGCAGCGGCATCAACGCCTCGAACTGACCAGGAAAGTGCACGTCATCCAATGCCAGCTGCTGCAGCTGAGGAGGAAAGATGGCATCCAGCTGATCCCAGCGGTGGCTGAACTTTTGCAGCTGGGTTAGGCGGGACAAGTCCAGCATGAATTTGCGCAGCCCGCGGTCGATGTGAACGCGCAGCCCCCGCAGCGGCAGCAACTGCGCCAGCAGCAGCGTCAGTTGCTCAAGTTTGTCATCGTCTGTCCATTCGCCGTCCAGCTCAAGCAGTGTCGGCCGGGTGAGCTGGGCCACGCCTGCCAGGCACCTGGCAGGGTCTGACCACCTTTCACCCGCTATGTGCAGCTGCTGCAGGTTGCTGAGTTGAGCAAACGCAGCTGACACAGCTGCGCCGTCCACTGGGCCCTCATGCTCCTGCAGGTGCAGGCGTGTCAGGCTGTATGCTGGCAGTGCAGCCAGCATGCCTTCGGAACCTGAAGAAATTGCCATGCTGATGCTGCTGATGTTGAGCACGCGCATGCCCTGCTGCTGCTGCTGCAGCAGCTGCCGCGCACCAGCTGTGGTTTAGGCTGCTGCTGGTGGCGGTGACACTGCTGCAGCTGCTGGTAGAGCTACTGCCAGCTGCATTGCCTGCTGCAGCAGCTGCAGCAGTGCAGCCTCAAAGTGGAGCTTCCACTGCAGGCAATCAACCATCTTTGGTGCTGGCCGTGGCACTGTGAATGTGATGCTCTGCACCAGCGCAGCATGCCGTGTCAGCCACCGCGCAAAACCGCCCAGGCGCGACAACGAGGCATCAAGGGGCACGTCCACTGCTGTGCTGCATTCGCTGCACTGCTGCACTGCTTCCCTCCAGGCATGGCATGCGCGAGCTGCTGCACACAGCACGCTGGGATCTGTGTTGAGTGCTGGGTGTCCTAAAGCTATGTACAGTGCTGTTAAAGTCACTTCCTGCGGTGAATGGTATGTAGCACAGGCATCAGGGCAGCGGACACAACAGCAGCACCAACAACAAGTGCAACTAGGTGAAACAATGCCTGCAAGCTGTGCATGCCCAAGTAGCGCCGACAGGCCTGCAAAGCGTATGCACAAGTCTGCATCTCACACAGCTTCATTATCTGAGAGCACTGCGCCAGCTGCAAAGGCAGCTGCTGTTGCCACGCACCTGCTGCTGATTCCGCTGCATATCACGGACGGCCAAGCAGCACAATGTATTTTTACGACAAGCTTGTTGAAGACTCTAACTGAGCAGGTCTGTGAACAAGCGGCTGAGCACAGCCTCGAAATCTCCTAGGCTTTCAAGGTGGCAAAGGTCTCCAGCTATGAGATACAGCGACAAATTGGCACAGGTTACGTCGTATGTTTGGTTAATTACGGAATTAGGTGATGTAGCGCGCCATTTGGCAAGAAGCGCACTGCCAATCGCACCCAAGAGAACAGGACGGTACTTGACAGTTGTCGGACATGACGCATGACGACATGACAGGTGCGTGCTGTGGCAGTGGCACCACCAACCCGGTACTTACCTATATAAACTCTGTGCCACCAGGTGCCACCTCAAAACGTTGTAGACGTGTTATCTTGCTGTTGGGCTTGCTTCACTTAACACACGCTACCAGAGGGCTATGATAATGGTTACTCGCAAATCGTGCGTTTGTCCCTGCTCTTGACCAAAGTCTAAGCTTGCGGGGTACCCGGACTAAAGTCCGCTCAGTGACATTATTGTTATGGTAAGGCATGCCAGTCGCTGCTGCTGCTGCTGCTGCCTGGTCGCCCTCTGCGTACTACGTACTTCAACATAGCAGCACAACAGCACACATGGCTATAAACTAATAAGCTGCAAGAGCAAACGGTGTACAGCTCTGGCAGTGCCAGAACACAGAACAGCAGCAAGCAGAGGTGCAGTGTCCCACTCCATTCACCAGCTTGCACCCACCTGCTGCCAGATGTTCAATGACAACACGTGAAATTAACCTCTCTCTCACACTATTCACGTGCCTGCAGGAGCCACGCTCCCGTGGTTCAGCCCAGCAGCCATCACAGCAGGCAGTTGTCTCAGTCCTCAGGCACCTGAGCCAAAAGGAGCGTCTGGGAACGGCTGCCTTAGTGTGCTGTGCCTGGCGCGCAGCGGCGGCTGCAGCCAGCACAGATATTGAGGCACAACTTGCTGACCTGGCAGAGGATGAGGCGCAAGAGGTAGCCGCCACTAGCTTAGCCATCTGGCTGGCAGCACATGGCAGCGGCGTGCAGCATCTCAGTATCAGAGGGTACCCCGACTGGTGTAGCTTGCTGCAGCTGCGGCTGCCATTTGGTTGTCTGCTTCAGCTGCGCAGCTGTACTCTGGTGTATTGCACACTGTTTGATAAGGATGACGACAAAGCACCCAGCAGCGGCAGCATCAGCACTGGCATCGGCAGCATCAGCCCGCTGTCTGCCCTGGCATGCCTCACATCCCTGGAGCTTGTGTCAGTTCAGCTCAGGTGGCCTGCAGGACTGCAGGCGCTCAGCGTGCTCACAGGCCTGCGACAGCTGAACATAGAAGATGTCCTGACTGATGCTGCTGCTGCTGACGGACATGGGCTGAAGTTCCTGCAACCTATGCAGCAGCTCACGGCACTGACCGTCGTGGATGATGACTACCCTGCAGCCACAGCCGTCGCTGCAGCCCCAGCCGTCGCTGTGCTTGCACAGTTGACAGGGCTTCGTGTGCTGCACCTCAGTTTGTCTGACATGAGCCCTGTCAGCTTAGCATGCCTGGTCGCGCTGACCAACTTGACTGTGCTGCATAGCACGTACCGCCTGGAGCTGCGCGTTCCTGACGAGCCGCGCCACAGCAGACGGGGTCCGCGTCGCAGCACCGCCTGCTCGCCAAGGCCGCGATTCTCGCACGCCTCCTGCGAACTGACAAGCAAGGTGAACTGTACTTTGCAGCTGCGTCTGCTGGGATGGAGGCGGTCTGGTGCAGTTCGATGTATGAAGGCGTGGACATGATTGTGTTGGAATACCTACAGGTTGCAGGGACACATGCATTGGCGAGGCAGCCGCTTGGACCGTTGTGCTTACTCTGCAGTACAGCAGTCTCCACACCTGAGTGTGCCAGCTTGATGACTGCAGGCCTCCCCCCCTGATGTGCACCAGCAGCTGCTGGCAGCATTGGATGGCGCGGCAGCAGGTGGTGCCGGCATCGCACACGGAGAGGTCAGATGCGTGGCAGAGGCAGTCACACGTGAGAGCTCACTGTGCCATGAGTGCATGCAGGCCTGACTGCATGCCGCAGTCACAGAGGGCATGACATGCTGTTGTAGCTCGCCCGCCGCATGTCGGCATCCAAACTGTGAACCAGCAGACGTGCTTGTTCTTACAGCTGTGGAGGCGCTGCTGCAGCTCATTGCGCGCACAGCAGAACCCCTGTGCACATCCGCATGGTCCAGCCAGCAGCCGGCGCTCCTCATCATCATATTACACATTCAAGCCAGCAGCCGGCGCTCCTGTGCCATGGGGTACTTCTGCTGATCATGATCACATCTGCTGGGGACTGTGGCCATGTCGCCTTGGTCTTGCTGTCCGCTGATGTTACATATGCCTGCAGGGCTTCAGCAACGTGCAGAGACAGCAGAAGAGGCAGCTGCTAACGCGCAGCAGCAGCTTGCAGACGTGCAGAGGGAGTTGGCCACAACACAGCAGAGGCTGGCTGTGCAGCTGCAGCTGCAGCAGGCGCAAGCAGGGTCATCGGCAACACACCAGCAAGGCCTTCAGCAACACCTGTTGCTGCCCAATGTGGTTGCTGCACCAGACTCATCAGTCGCTGCAGCCGCTGGTGCAAGTGGCCTTGTTGGTGCTGCGGAGGTTTTGTTGACGCACAAAGGGCAACAGGAGCACCAGCAGCAGCAGGCACAGCTATCTTCTGCACACACTGAGCATGCTGCTGCTGCCAGGTCTGGCCTTGGCCCTGCCGGCCTTGCGCTGGTGAAGCAGGAGCTGGGGGCACTGCCCAGCCAGCAGCAGCAGCAGTACTGGCAGCTGGCCGATAAGGCCTTTGATGCAGGACAGCTGCAGACGCTGGTGACGCACTACCTCATGCCCAGGAAGGCGGCAACGCTCACAGGGCGCGCCAACCGCAGCGGCAGGGCACGGCCTGCGTTGGTTGACGCACCCGACATTGCGCAGCAGCAGTACCCTGTGCTGGCACCGTGCCTGCACAGGCTGCTGGCGCAGGTGCAGCAGCAGCAGCAGCAGCAGCCTGATGCCATCGTCCAGCCCAAGGGCAAGCGTCAGGCAGCAGGTCAGGCCAGCAGCTTTGCGGAGAGTGCAGCGTCTGTGGTGCTGCTGCGTGCGCTGCGCTGCCTGCAGCTGTGGGAGGCCAGGCAGGTCACCCAGCCAGACATGCCGACGCTGCTGCAGCGAATGGCTGGGCAGGGCAGTGCAGCAGCAGAAGCGGCTGACACTGCTGATGCTGACGTAACGGAAGTGGTGGACCTGACAAGTGCCGATGATGATGGCAATGCAGGCCTAGGTGGCCAGGCAGCAGCAGCAGCAGCAGCAGCAGCTGCTTCTGATCAGCTGCAGGCGTTCCTGGCTGGTCAGGTAGACGTGCTGCTGGTGAGGGAGCAGCAGGGAAGGCAGCAGGGTGGTGCTGCGGCAACTGCGGCAGGAGTGAGGGTGAAGGACGAGCCACTCGGCTAGGAATTAGATAAAGTGATTGGCTGGTGTCCTTTTTCAAGGGCAGCAGGGCACGTTGATCGGTGCAGGGTGGGGTTCAGATATCAAGCATTGCAGGTGTGCGTGCTGTGTGTGTTTCTAGTGTGGCTGTGTACGCCTGGGCTGGTAATAAAGCCTTGCGGCACACGAGCTGGCTGTGCCGCAAGAGCGTTGCAAAATGTGTGGAGTGGGATTGGAGTACGTCAGGAAACTGGGATCAGCAGCAGTGAGATGCTGCTGTTGCATTGCAACGGCAAGCTTGTGGTGTTTGTGGGCTGGCACAGCCTGCCATCTGCCGCATACAGCTTGAACTCTACAACTTGCAGCTTGCTGGCATTCAGTTGGATTGCAGCACATCCAAGTGGTAGTGATCTCGCCGGTTTCATGCAGCAGCGCCAGCCACTGGTTGCTGTTTTTAGTTATTACTGCTTCTTGGCCCGAGGCAATCCCGATATGGCGGAGGATATGCTGCCTATGCTTTGTCTATCACTGAGTCTGAGGATTGCTCAGAACTGACTGAGGTCTTTACAGTTAGTTGACTGCTAGTTGACTTTTTGATGCTTTGATGCTTGGACCCCATGAGCCTTGTTTGGCTCCTTAGTGGGTGGGCCGGTGGCCCTACTATGGTAATTTCGGAATGGATTGCGGATCATGGCAGCTGATCAACTTCATGACGAGTGCTGCCTTATTACCCGTTGACGTAACCGATTAGTTCCTTGTCCGATTAGCTCCAGCTTGTGTGCTGAGCACTGCTATGCTCAGCTGTTCCCTCTTTTGCAAAAGTTGGTGGGTTTGACCAGTCAACTTGGTTGACCTAGCCACGGCTATGCGTTGATTTGAGCACCGGAATAGGTGATGTTGTTGTTTGGATGACTATTGTGGAAAGCAGCAAGCGCGCCATTGGCTTGTGCGCGATTGCGTGATTTTGTCAATCAGGGCCCACATCTGTGGTGTTGTGGGCGCTGACGGCCTTTTGTGGCGTGGCGTGCCTGGGTTCGGCACGCCGAGAATTGCGCACAAGAGTGATTGCGACTCTGTAACCATCTGTAAGTGACTGAGACTCTGTTGGGCAGTGGAGCAGCACGCAACAGCCAGCACCTTGGTCAGAGTGGATCACTAGCGCAATCTCAGGCCGTCACCGGGAGGGTTACCTACAGGTAAAGGTAACACAGCAACGCAGTGGCTGATCGGGTGTGCAGAGTGTTGAGGCAGCCTTAGCTGTCGGCGAACACACCTTGCAGCAGTAGACTGCAGCGTACTCGGCATTCTCGGCGTCGCTGCTTGTACCAGCCAGCCAGTGGCTACACTTGTTCGTGGCACAGCGTGCCCGTCAGCAGAACTTGCAGTATGGCAGCCAATAATGACTGTTACAAAGCAGTCAAGCATATCAGCACTTGTTTCTAAAGCAGCATTCCAGTATTACTGATGTTGTTCATGCATGCCTTAGCGCTTATCTGTCAAGCGCTAATATGTTACGTCACCGTGTGAACGGTGATTGCTGCAACTGGCATCTAAATCATGTAAGCCTCATAAGCGGAACGAGCGAGGGCTTGCTGGGCTAGTGCCTGAGGCAGGTTCACTCCGGTACTATTGTGTTGCGTATGGTATTGTAGTTTTTGCCAGCAAATCTTGAGCCATGTTTACTTGCATTGATGCCTCTTGCAGGTGCATAAAGTGTGCTTCTTGTATATTTTCAGCTGGCCTTTCAGTTCTCATACACACGTGTCCTGGTCGTGTGTTGCCGCAACAATTTCTGCAACAGTACACACGTGAGGCAGATGGTACGAATGACATGTTGTCCCTGCTAGGATACAATGGTGCTGCTTCTCACATCATGTGACATGATGTCAGCAGGGATTTCCAAAGGAGATGCCGTGGCCACCTTCACAAGCAGCTGTGCTAGGCGCGGCAGCTCCTGCCAGGAGCTCAGTGAGACACCATGCATGCTTCTGCTTCTGCGTGGTTCACCGTGCCACCTATGCTGCTACCAGATATCGTGCCCTTTCGCATGGAATTACCGCTAGGCTATACTGTATCATCATCATCATCATATTACCCATTCAAGCCATAGCATCAGCGCCATCGGCCCCGCGCCCCACCGGGGCGGAAAGAGGAGGGAGCACTGCTCCAGAATGTTTGCATGCATTGCGCACATCCCAAGACTTGACAAGAAAAGCAGCAATACACGGTGACACCATCAGACATCTTCCAGAACTGCCCCAAATATCATCAGATACAAAACGCAACACCTTGATTGACGAATCAGCCATGGACAAAACGCTGCGCAACTTTTCAGCGCAACCAGGCAGGGATCTGATCTCAGCAAACATATCATCCCTCTGAGCAGAAGTAGCAGGGCAATCAAACATGAAGTGTGACAAAGACTCAACTTCTGCACCACAACAAGGACATCCTGAAGTGGAGTTAGCTCTGCGACCGCCAAACTGACTAGTACGCTCATGTACACACAGACAACCCATACGAACACGCAACAGCAATTCAATACCACGTGGAATTGCCACTGAACGCAAGTACGGCCTAGGCCTCCTGAAACCCATAGCATCAACATGAGAGGGATGCACATGAGCCACATACCGACTCAGAGTGGAGTGTTCCAACGTTTCACATGCAATCCTTTCAGCATGTAGTGTCTTGACCTGCTTGTTGACATGGCTCTTGCACGCACTGGCTCTGCCTTCCGCGGTCACAACATTCACACCATACTTGCACAGCAGGCTCTGCACATACTTGTGCCACGGTGTCACCGCCACAGCACCACTAGGACGCCTCCATTCAGCTGTAAACACTTGATTTGGCAGCCGAACGCCCTGCATACGCTGAATCCTGTAGTAGTACTCCAAAGCCCTCTGATGAAGCCACATATGCAACGGTTTCACACCCCATTCTGCCAAGAGAGCTGAAGAGCATGGGCGCTCCTTGCCACAGCGCATTGCGCATTTGATGATGTCTGTCTGCACTTTGTCAATCAGCTGCAGTTGCCTAGCTGTGGACGGAAACCAAACCTCACTGCCATATTCAACAATGGGACGGACACACGTCAGCAACAGTATGCGTTTAACCTCCACACTGATGCTGCGGCTCTTCCAAATTGGCATGAGCGCACCCTTCACACGTTGCACCTTAGCCAGCATCTTCTCAAAATGTGTGGTCCATGTACAGGTATTGTTGAACCACAGGCCAAGATAGCAGTACTCCGATACAACAGGCACAGGGACATTGTTCCAAACAATGCCGGAGTCGACCAGCTGGCTGGTCTGTCTTGCTGGCAGCACATGCATGACGGCAGACTTCAAGCTGTGGAGCTTGAAGCGCCACTGGCAACTGTAATTGTAAACAGTTGCAGCCACAGCCTGAACTCAGACAGAGACCCGCAGACAGCAACAAAGTCATCAGCCTGCATGGCTGCCACAACTTGGCCTGCAGGTTCGTCACGAGGGCCCATGAGGGTAACGCCAGGGTGCTTTGCATGCACGTCACGCAGCAAGTCGTCGATAAACAACAGGTACAGTGTGGGCGAAATAACATCACCCTCATGCAGGCCAAGGTCGCAGGTGAACCTATCCGTGGTGCAACCCTCATGAGACACCACACGCTGCGCGCCCTGATACAAGTTGTACAAGATACGGAACATCTTGCCACGCACACCCTTATCCCACAGCTTCTGGAACAAGCCATCAAGCCAGACCGTAGGGAATGCCTTGAAGGTGTCAACAAACAACACATATGACTCCTTTCCCTCAGCTTTCCTGCCATTAAGGACCTCGCTGAGCACGCTTTGATGGTCAGCACAACTGCGCTTGGGGCGGAATCCGTTCTGACTCTCGTGGCTATACTGTATGTTGGCTGCTTGTGTGTGCATGCTCTGCCTTCCTTCCCCCCTTTGGTTGTGGAGAGACATTTTGGACCCCATGAGCCTTGTTTGGCTCCTTTCTAAGTTCTGAGCTCTCTGAGCTTGTTGAGGTTGTGGCTTCTTTCGGTTGATGGTCTTCTTTTGAGGTTTGTGGACCCCATGAGCCGTGTTTGGCTCCTTTGCGGGTGGGCCAGTGGCCCTACTTTGGTAATTCGGTATTTCGGTAAAGATTTGCAGCACGACACACTTCACAAACAATGCAGCAGGCTTGCGACCGCTGATGAAGACACCAGCTGGTGGCAGCTGCAAGCATAACTGATATTAAATTCTATATCGATATAGAAAGGCGCTAAGGGTCCCATCAAATGAAGTTCATTGCTGCCACCCACCACCCAGCAAAACAACTTAGTCAAATGCTACCACACCTTGTTGCACATGCCACCAAAGCTGGTTGCAGCAGCTTACAAACTGTGCCGCCGCTGCCATGTGTCACACAAGAACCCTTTGGCAAATGGACCAACAACAACGGTGGACACCGTCGACAAGACTGCTGACGGCGGGCTGCCGTCAGCAGTCAAATAGCTGTTTGTCATCATGCGCTAGTCAACATATACACTACCAGCAACATCATAGCAACATGATGTTCACGTGACGTGGCGTAGGGCAGGCACTACTTGCCTTGGCAACAAAGCGCAACATAACTGTCATCAGGAGAGGTTGGGCACGTACACCTGCAAACAGCAGCGAGCCACCTAGCATATCTGCCTTTTTTTGCCTCACTTGCACTCCCTTATGCCGCACATGGATTGCTGCTTGATCAATAGCCGTAAGCCTTGAAGGACATGCGGAGGAGTTTGATCTAGCTGCCAATTGGTGTCGGAGGAGTTTAATCTAGCTGCCAGTTAGTTGCAACTGGCTACCTTTCTTCCACACTAGCTCAATAATGCAGCAGCACTGTAATGAAGCCTTCACTTTTCTGAGAAAACCTCATGAGCAGAATGACGGCTCGCTGGGCTAGTGCCTGAGGCAGGTTCAGTCCTGTACTACTGTACTGTATTGTAATGTAATGTGGTAGGTACTGTTGTGGCGCGACATGTGCAAGGTTTGAACAAATGGTTGAGTTCTAACCACTTGAAAAAGATGCCCTTGGCAATGAGTCGACTGCCGATTGAGATAGCGAGCGGCCTACGTGCAGCTTCATCTCTGTAGATATCTTCAAGGCCATGATGAAGCCAAGGGTTACTGCCTCCATAGCTGGTGCATTCAAATTCCCTGAAACAAGCAACTCTGGTGGCCGCCGTGGAATGCAACGAATGCGCAACCAGCAACTGAGGCGCTACTCCGGATGCCCATGCACATGTGCACAGCCCTGTCATGCCCATGTCACCATGCATGCGAATTATGCAAGCAGCAGGTCGTGCATGTGCAGCTGCGGCAAGGCTGGCATGCAGGCACAACATACACACAATAGAATTCCAGCAGATTGGTTGGCGAATAGGTAGCACATGACCAACAACCCTACAGTAATGCACAGTGCAGCGGCACCAGACGACGCTCCAAAGAGGCCGTTGTTGGGAGTAGCCGCTTGAGAGTATTCATTTTAGAGACGTACAGCGGAAGATTTTGCTGGCCTCACATGCGGCACTGCAACGGCGGCGGCAGCAGCAGCAGCAGCAGAGTTAGCAACTCAATCGCCCACATATGAGCAGTTGCACCAGCAGATATCAAGAGGCATCTTTAGCAATGTACGCAGGGCAAGAGCAATCCTTGTGCTGCAGGAGGGTGCTGCTGCAGCATCTGGCTGGCAGTGTAGCAGATTGCACGAACACCAACACACATCACCAGTTGCTGCCTGCAACCTTTCTGAGGCCGCCAGCCTAGCTCCATCACAGAGACGCTATCTCACCAGGGCAGATTAGAGCATGCAAACTCAATGCATTATACCTTGTACCATCTAAGATGGTGACTGGACCCACGTGTAACTACTACTATAATGTACAACAAGAGGTGAGGTCCTGCTGCTGCCTGCTGGTGGCAGCCAGTGCTAGTGGCAAAAATCACCACCACTCCTGAGTGCCTGACCACACGACTTTCGCTTGTGTTGTCACAGACACGCAGCGCAACACCACTCACAATTTTCTTGTTGCAAGGGCCTGCCAGGAGAGCCTGCATATCCCAGGCAGCGCATCATGATGAAGTAAATCGGTTCCCATGGGCTGACCAAGCAGTAATCAGGCACAGACAGCAGCAGCCATTCAAGAACACAGCACGCAGGTTTAGCCAGGAGCCATTGAAAAGTGAGCCAGCCATCAACAGGGAAATTGGGCAAGGCTGGCTGCCGCCTATACCGCGACTGCCAATCCGACAATGTACAGCAGCAGCAATGAGACGGACGTCAGCAGTGAACAAGTAGCCGCGTGCCGTATTAGAGCCCACACTCAGCATTTGTGTGCAGTGCGCACGTCCAGCAGTGCGTGCTGTGCCAAACTCTTAGCCACCTCCAAGCCTTGTGAGGGCACAAGTGTCCTTACGGGTTCCTAAACCTCGCAGGGTTTTGCAACCAGTGCATCTTGCACTGGTGGCCACAGAGGAAACCACCTGGAGCAGTGTCACCTGTGTTTGCACACAAGAGGCAAGGCACCATGAGGCAGCCTAGCGAAGACATGCATTCACAACATGCTATAATGCATGCTGCTCACTGCAGCTGCCAAATTTGAAAAAGTATGAATAGGTACAATGCAAAACATAGCATTGCAACTCACTCGCTTGTGGCCTTCAAACCCAATGTTCACTGCTGTGTCGCCAGTATTCACAGCAAGCCCCGAGCCTCCAGGATCCAGCCCAACTGCTGTACCAGCAGCATCAACCTGGATGCCCCCATCGCCAACATTGCTGTCGCTGCCGCTGCCGCTGTTGTTGGTGCCAGAGGCTGCTGTTGTTGTGTTGGCATTGGTGGCAGGCGCAGGCGTGGATTGCTGCCTGGCATCGTCTCCAGTGGCGATGTTGAGATCGCCAAGGGAAACCTCAAGCAGCAGAGCCTGCAGCAACAGCGTTGCGGTCGTCAGGATGTGCAGGGCCATTTGTTAAGATCTATGGCAGCAGCAGCAGCAGCAGCAGCAGCAGCCGCCTTGGGACAGATAGCACACGGTGTTAACACGGCGTCACACGGCGTCACAAACGTGGGTTAGTTTAGCCTCTTGTCAGCCAGGTGGTTCGCATATGATGAGCTTTAAGCGGCAGCAACCTGCTCTTGTGGCCGCCTTTGTGCATTGTTGCTATCTGGTGCGCTGCCACCCGGAGGCAGACCCTGAGTCCTTCTTGTCTTCGGTTTCTGTTGCTCAAGCGATCGATGCAGCGGACGTATTCTTCTCTGCTGATTCTTCTGTTTTTTCTGATGACGATGATATTTTTTATGAGGTTTCCCCCCCCCCGCTCCATGAGCCTCTCGTTGGCTCCTGGATGGGGTTCCCACTCCTTGATGGGTGGAGCATGTAATGTTATATAATGTATGTTAAATTCTAACGGCGGTGGCAGTCTGAACCTACAGCTGTGCAAAGAGCGTGCTGGTTTGTGGCAGCTGTGTGGATGGCTTGCTGAGTTGCCAGAATGCTCATCACCGGCAGCACGATGCAAGCATTGGACCTGCTGCACGTATGCAGCAGCAATGAAAACACGCACGCTGCAGCGCGCAAACTTTCACAGTGATGCTGCACACCCTGCGCGCGGCGCCTGGCGCTTATGGATGCATGCCGCCGTGAGAGCCAGCGTATTGCTGGGTTCAGCAATTGTATTGAACCGCATTGTGCACAAAAGACACTGTGCACAGCTCCGGCAGGCATTCACTGCACACGGCGTCTCCTCTGCTCACCCTCTTGGCAGACAGCAACCTGGATGTCATGGACGAGCCTGCATGGCAGAGCTCAGCATGATGACTTGACAAGATCTACCCAACCAGGTTCTAACCTCTGCTATGCCACGGGCTCCAGTCAAATGTGAAGGGACATGACAAGTACAACTGTGTGCGCAGGAGGAACTACAGCAACGCACAGCATCCAGCGCCGACATCATCAGCAGCAAGACTTCTAAATCAACACCTCCGTGCATTGCACAACAGCAGTGCTTGCAGCGTGGTAAACTTGTTGTGCTGGTGTTGGTCTCCCGCACACTGCATGCATTTCTGCATGCTGCCAACATGTGGTTATTGCTGTGCTTGCCGCTCGCCAGTGATGGTCGTGGGAGTTTGCAACGGAGTTGAGGACCCCTGCATGGTGCAGCCACACAGTTCCCACTTGTATACGCATCATGTACTGCTACACCGTGTACCATCCACAGTGCGACATTGCAGGTGGTCGTTGCAGCGCAGCTGTGCTGCATCATCTTGCAACATGCCGCCAGTGCTGCCAGCACTTGCCAGTTGTAAGGCTGCAGCTTCCGCATTTCCTATGCGGCCGATGTTGTGGTCAAGTCGCTGCAGTATTGTGTGCTGGACCTCTCTTGCTGCGCTCGCACGCATTGCACCGGATTAGATTATGAGTAAGCAGCAATGCACATGCATAAGCTGCTGTACGCTGCCAAAAATAAATAAATAAAAACCTCTCACCTGTCTGCTTGCGGCACAGCCAACATTGAAAGCTAGTAGCAGTGCCACTACCAGCAGCAAATAAAACATGTTCCTCATCCTTTGCATCACATCTCACGCGGATCACGAGGTAGACCAAACTGACAGAAGTAGCAATGTCAAGGGGAACGGAGTATGAACCGAAAAATACAGACCTTGGTCTACAGCCATCAGACACATACTAAGCATGTTAAAGCAAAAAATTGTTATAGCGTGCATGCGCTTTTGCGAGCAGCTTCACCTGAGTCATGCTGACTGAAAAAATGTGCTGATGGCGTCAACTGCGCCGGACCGGGCCGGATGCAGCAGTGCGCATTCCTCGTTCGGGTGCGCCGACGTCGCGCAAGCGAAGCATATTATACCAACTCTGACTGTACGAGAGGCCGTTGTTAGCTGAGGGGAGGCACTACGATGCACAGTCCCGTGTACCCATGTCGTCCCAGTGTCACTGTGCCAAACATTGTGATGCACCTTGCACTGCACGCTGCATCACTGCTTGCATGAAATTGAAGTCACCATTGTGTAGAAATCACCTGCTGCTACCCTGTCACTGCAGACTCAGCTGTATGTGTTCCGTGAAAGCTGGCGTTGGATGACAGATCACCTGTACAGATCGTCGCTGGACATGTCCAGCGGATCATTGTCACAACGTCAACATCATTCTACCCATCCAAGCCATAGCATCAACGCCATCGGCCCCGCGCCCCACTGGGACGGAAGGAGGAAGGAGCACTGCTCCAGAATATTTGCAAGTATTGCGCACATTCCAAGCCTTCTGAAGAAAATCAGCAATACACGGTGACACCATCTGACATCTTCCAGAACTGCCCCATATATTATCAGACACAAAACGCAACACCTTCATTAATGAATCAGACATGGACACAACGCTGCGCAACTTCTCAGCGCAACCAGGCAGGGATCTGATCTCAGCAAACATACTATCCCTCTCAGCATCATTTTCACAACATGGTACCCTGCATGGGATGTGCGCAATGCATGCAAACATTCTGGAGCAGTGCTCCCTCCTCTTTCCGCCCCGGTGGGGCGCGGGGCCGATGGCGCTGATGCTATGGCTTGAATGGGTAATATGATGATGATGATGATGGTACCCTGCATGTCAAGGCATTCCTTGGCAGATGACACACTAAGTGACACAGCTGATGTCATGCACATTCACTCCTTTACAGGACACAGCATCAGCATGCAGAACACAATGTAATAAGCAGCAGCACCCTGCACAATGTACAGCTAAATACGAAGCAGCCGGGTGATGCATGCAAACACCTGCTGGCAGGTGTAAGCGTTACATCGGTTCTGCTGGTACTGCTTCAACCAACACGTGATGATCTACAACTTGCTGCGGTGCAGGGCAGCTGTTGTCCCTACTGCCTGCTCTCCCTGCTGCTGCTGCTGCTGGACCAGTTGCTGCCGAACAACTGCCTTCACCACCTTGCCACTGCTGTTGAGTGGCAGTCCCTGCAGCTGCACAACGACCCGCGGCAGCTTGTAGGCTGACAGCCCGCCTGCCCTGCAGTGCTGCTGCAGGGTTACCTGACTCAACACCTGCTGCTCCTGCTGCTGCTGAACATCACCAGCTTCCTGCCACGTCCAGCCCTGTCGCAGCACCACAGCAGCAGCAACCTGCTCGCCAAGCCTGGCATGCGGCAGCCCCACCACTGCTGCCGCCGCCACACCCGGGTGCCTCAGCAGCACCCCCTCCACCTCCGCAGCATGCACATTCTCGCCCCCGGTCTTGACCATGTCCTTGGCCCTGCCCAGCAGCCACAAGCAGCCGCATGCATCCAGGCGACCCAAATCGCCGGTGCGCAGCCAGCCGTCGGGGCTCAGGGTTTCTGCTGTTGCATGTGGCG
This sequence comes from Scenedesmus sp. NREL 46B-D3, assembly GCA_014080715.1. Lineage (NCBI taxonomy): Eukaryota > Viridiplantae > Chlorophyta > Chlorophyceae > Sphaeropleales > Scenedesmaceae > Scenedesmus > Scenedesmus sp. NREL 46B-D3. The sequence continues at coordinate 44,088 of JACERP010000461.1, forward strand.
CCTGCCAGTATCCTTGCATCACATGGGGGCCACGTGTGCACACCTCCCCTGACACAACTTGCAGAGGTCGGGTGAGTGAAGCCTGCTGCTGCTGCTGCTGCTGCTGCTGCTGCTGCTGAAAGTTGCTTGTAACACTGCCGCTGCTACTGTTGCTGCTGCAGAACAGCATCTGCTGGCCAGAATTGCCTGCTGGCACCGGCTGTATCTTCACAGCAATGCCGGGAGCCGGCCAGCCCACGCACACGCCCGCAGCAGCGGCAGCAGCAACGCCGCCAGCTGCAGCCGCTGCCATGAGCTGCTGCTGTTGTGGCAATGATATGAACGTTATGGAGCTGCTCCCCTCTGTCATGCCGTATGCTGTAAACAGCTGGGCATCAGGCAAAAATGCAGTGACTGCCTGCTGCAGCCGCTGGCTCATGCCGCCGGCCCCGACAAGGACGCGCCGTAGACTTGGCAGCTGCGCCTGCTGCTGCTGCTGCTGCTGCTGTGTCTGCTGGCTGCTTGGCCCGCTACTGTTTTGAGCCGCTGCTGCTGCTGCAGTGACAATGTCCTGCATCATTGCTGGCACTGCTATCATGGCTGTGACTTGGTGCCGCCGAATCAGCTGCAGGGCTGTGCTTGCACTGTACCTGCAGCAAGAAGCCAGCAGCAGTTGCAGCAGCAGGGGCAGCAAGCGCTATGCTTCAGATACGCTGGTAGGCACTAAAGATGCAGGGTAGTGCAAGGTGGCAGAGGAACTGAACCATACACAATACTTGAGCATGCGCTCAAGCACATTGGAGTCTTGCACACCAACAACGTATATGATCTTCAATTGCAGGGTTATGCAGAGTTCCTGCCGGGAACCTCCTGCACCCTTCCCCTGGGCACTTTGCAAGTGCAGTACTTGCAGGAACCACTTGCAGGAAAATCATCACCAGCTTGCAGGAAAGTCCAACGCCTCACCTGGGCATGAACACGTGTGAGCCGCCAGCCAGCAGCATTGCAAAGGCAGAGCTCAGCCCTCCGATGTGGAACAGCGGTGCCACATGCAGGTACACGTCATCACAGCTGTACTGCACAGCCGCCAGCTTTGCCATGGATTGGTGCGTGATGCTGGCATGACTGAGCAGCGCGCCTTTGCTGGCTCCTGTAGTGCCTGAGGTGAAGCAGATGAGGGCAGCACCTGCTGCATCGCCAGTGCGTGGCTGTAACAGCTGCAGCTGCAGGACGGGTTGCTGTTGGAGCTGCCGCTGGGTTGGTGCAGCGGCTGTCTGTCCTTGCTGCTGCAGTGCGGCAGCCTGATATGCTGCAGCTGCTGCAGTCAGCAGCTCCTGCAGAGACCTTGGTTGGCTGCTGCTGTTGCTGCTACAATGACCACACATGCTGCTGCTGCTGCTGCTGCTGCTATGTCTTGGAAGGGGGTCAACATTCAACACAGCAGTTGCTGCTGCTGCTGCTGGTGCGGCTGCATTGAGCAGCAGTACTGGAGTGGTGTGAGATGCCCTGGCCTGAGCAGAACATGCCAGCTGCATGCAAGCAGTGTCCGCCAGCAGCAACGTTGGTTGCGTGAGGTCAATTGCAGCTGCCACTTCCGCATCTGACCAACGCCAATTCATGGGGCAGGCTACTGCTCCTGCATCTAGCACTGCCAGCAGAGCTACAAAGAACGCGTCTGAATTTAGGCCTAGCAGCACTATTCTGTCTCCCGGAGCAATTTTGATGATCTCGGACAGGCCGTAGCTGAGCAGGGCTACGCGATCGTGCAGCTGCTGGCCGGTGACTGTCCTGCTTTCGCACGTCGTGGCGACTCGGGCGCCGTGCCTCTGCACCAGCCCCAAGAGAGGCAGGCAAACGTGTGTAGACATGTTCGCGGTTGATGCAATGCCAGTGTGCTTGTCATACTGGAGGAAAGCAGCAGGGCAGACAGATGAGCAGCATGACTAGATGTACCACAGCCCCAACTACAGCAGCAATAGACTGTGCTCATGAGCAGCGCTGATGATCAACCACGTGCGGGAACGTGGTCTTTAGAATGAAAACAGACTGCAGGAGGCACCGCAGCTTGTCACATGTCATAACCTGGTGCTGTGCAGTACATGTACTGCTGCAGGTAGCTTTCAAAATCAGACATCCGTCCATCAGGCTGGATCAAGCACATCTGCTGATTCTGTTAGCTGGCTTTTGCTCAGCAGCAAGTCGTGCATAGCCTGATGACAGTTTCGCAACAGACACAACCCCCTGCCCAAACTCTCAGGGTTTAGCGCAGTGCAGACAAGCCTTGGCGGCCCTTCCCGGATGGGCCATGCGGTCACCAGCCGCAGTGCAGCCACAGCTTCAATGGCCACACTGTCCCTGTGCAGCCAGGTGCTGCTGCTGGGTGTCTAGCCGCATGATATCATGTATGCAAGCATGCGCTGTACGCGTTGCCTGTGATGTCCTCAGGACTCCTGGGCCAGTGGCAGGTGGTGGTCCAGCTGCATGGATGTCATGCGGCTAGACAACGAGCAACAGCAACTGGCTACACGTTTGTTCCTTTCAAACAGAACTGCAACAGCAAACATCACCCTCCACAGCACTGCACCTCAGCCCATGATGCACATCTGCAAATGCTCCATGCATGTGGGTGGGTGGTGGGCATTTGGCATGTACTGCATGCTAGTGCCGTCTCCTTTCACATCTGCCAATGCAACATGGACGGCATGCAACATTACTAATGCTTACTTACTTTACTTTACATGCTCCACCCATCAAGGAGTGGGAACCCCATTCAGGAGCCAACGAGAGGCTCATTGGGGGGGGGGGGGGAACCTAAAGAAAATCTCATCGTCATCAGAAAGAACAGAAGAATCAGCAGAGTAGAATTCTTTCGCTGCATCGATCGCTTGAGCAATAGAAAAAGAAGACAAGAAGGATTCAGGGTCTGCCTTGGGGTGGCAACGCACCGAATAGCAACAATGCACAAAGGCGGCCACGAGAGCTTGCTGCTGCCGCATAAAGGTCATCATATGCGAATCACCTGGCTGACAAGAGGCGATACTAGACCACGTCTGCCACGCACCTCCAAACGGTTCATAAAGGCAAGCAAAACGCTCAAGAACTGGCGCGTATAAAGGACCCGTTAAAACCATGTGAAACTCGTCCTCAACCTGGTCCAAGTGACATCCAGGGCACATGATGTGCAGCAGAGGGGCTCCGCAGCTTGCACCACACTGCTTCGAAAAGGTTGCAAGAAGCACACTTTGCAAAGCACCATGCAGGCTTGGTCACACAGGCAGCTCACCTGCGGACGCAAAAGCACCACAGTGGACTCCAGACAAAGGAACAGCATGACCATGTGCAGTCTGCATCATGCCTGCAGGTGCAGCTCACCAGCGCCACAGCCCCTACCTCAGCGCACACCCCAGTACCACCATCACCCCCGTGCACATGCGGCACACACATCGTCAGGCAAAGCTGCCTGAGCGTTCTTCACACAGGACTGCGATCGCCAACTCAGCGCACACCACAGGTTGACAAGGTGTATTCAATGCAAAAGCTGCAGCATGCGTCGGTCCGCACTGCACAAGTGTGCATCAGTCAACGTGGCATTAGCACTGCCCACGCGCCAACACCCAGCTGATGCTCTCGCTGTCGTCGGATGTGTTTGGTCATGATATCAGTACAGTAATGTTTCACATGGTTTGTTGCACTGTGTATTCGGGCTTCTTACTTCCTGCCGCAGATGATGTCGTGCTGTGGTGTTGCTGCGTAGACAAGCACCCAGCATTGTGCTAGTTAGTAGCTTACCTGGGGTCACTATGAACACTGCACCACTCTATTTGCCGAAGACATATCTTTGCTGCTTGCCTGCACAGCAGCAACCGCTGGCCACCTGATGCACTGCCATGCACATCGGCTGCCCATGACATGCCTGTTGGCTGGCTTCCCTTCTGGCTCGCCCCCAAAGTTTGTCTCAACTCTGATGTTGTTCCGTGATGATCATGGACACCGCAGTGCTTTCCCTCCAGGAGCTGCCGCAGGTCGTGGAGCAGCACCCTGCAGAGACGGCAGCTCTGCTGGCAGCAGTTTTGAGGGCAGCCGTGACGCCTGTGCCGCCCGATGCGTGGGTGCCGTGGGTGAACGCTGCGAAGCTACTGTCCTTGTGTGGCGAGTTTTCTATGCGCATGCGGGATCAGTTGGGCTTGCTGGCAAAGCCTGCAGTTCAGCAGCTCTGTGCACTGGGGGCAACCATTCTCAAGGCAACAAGCGTGCTCTGCAGCGGCAGGATCGGCAACAGCACCAACAACAGCAACGGCATGGCTTGTCAGCACAGCTTTGGCGTAGCAAGGTCAATCGCAGCGCGCTGTTGTGCAGCCGAGGTTCCATCGCAGAGCTCTGGCCAGCTGCGGCTGCTGGCGCGTCTGCTGGCGGTCCTTGGACAGGTGCTTGGCAGTTGCAGCAGCAATGCGCCGGCTGACCAGGATGTGAAAGCGGGTTCATTTGCGAATCTTGCAGAGGATGTATGTGCTGCTTTAAGGGACAGTCACATGCTGCTGGGTGAGGTTCCGCTGCCTGGGGAGGCTGCTGAGCGACAAAAATAGGGCAGCGCAGCAGCTGCAGCAGCAGGCGGCACAGCTGTTGCAGTGCTTACAGCTGCAGCTGCAGGTGCTGCGACACGCAGGACAGGCTGACACACACAGTACAGTTGAAGGTGTGCCGCCACAAGCACCACCAGTAGCAGCAGCAGCAGCAGCTGCTACCGCCCAACAGGTTGGTGACAGCAGCATGAGCTTGGTCAGCTTCCAGCGGGAGATCCGTCGCGCTTTCCCGCGGGACCTGGCGCAGCGGCTGCAGCAGTTTGGTGAGGCAGTCTGCCACCAGCTGCCGGTCAGCCTGTGGTGCTGCAACCCGCACTGCACCAACCTACAGAAGCAGAGCGAGCTGGAGCTGGTGGGGGGCAAGGGCTGCGTGTGCTCTGGCTGCCACACCGCACGCCACTGCACCCGGCAGTGCCTGGAGCAGTGCTGGAAGCAGCAGCTGCACAAGGGCGTGTGCAAGCGATTGGTGCAAGTTGCGGCTGACAGCCACATGCAGCATGGTGACAGTGCAGCGGGACTCACCTCTGTTTGCTGATGCAATTTTTCGTGTTAGCACTGCTGCTTGCGTCTGTTGATGACACGACACGCCAACAAAATGCTGGCTGGCAACCTGTAGGTGTGATTGAGTGGCTGTTTGGCTGGTGGCACACCAGAACCGCCGGACATGATGTACATGCATGCTGATATTGTTGTCTCCTGGGCTCTGGGTGACTGCTCGGCGGCGCACCATCAGCCATGATGTACTGCGCAGTGCATGCACCGCGCCACCCCACCATGAACATGTCTCTGCTGGCTTGTCAATGGTGACATCAGCTGCCTCCTCATCGTTATGCAGCTGCAGATGTTGACAACACCGACATTTGCTGGCGATGCAACATTGTACTTCAGCGCTGTAACGTCCTTAATTGCGACCAGCTGGATGTGAGAGGACACGGCACTAGCATGCAGTACACTGGCAGCCCACCCACCCCCCCGCATGAAAGCCAATGACTGCTGCTGCTCATGCATGCAACCCGGACACTATGATCAACATAACGCCGAGCCTCTGCAGAGTGACTCTGCAGGGGCTCTGCAACTGCTCTGCAGCCACTCGGCATAGTCATTCTGCAGAGTGCACGATATCGGCACTCCGGACCACCCACTGGATGTTGCGACCTGTTTGCTGCATCTGATTGGACCAACTTGCAAGTCGGTGCTGGTTCTGCATTGCGTGTGGGCAACATTGGTGGTGCTACTGCTGGCTGCAACAAACGGTACTACAAAGTCTCTTCATCCGCTCTTTTGGGCGCGGCGCCGATGGCGTTGATACTGTGGCAGAATAGGTAAAATGACGATGACTAGGTTCCATCAATACACATTTGTAGATAACCAGCATGGAACGTGCTGCATTGTGCTATGTAATGCGTGCTTCCTGCAACCTTTCTACAACCAGGATCCTAGGAAGGTCAAGGACACATAGATGCGCGAATGCTGCAGCCATGTTGATGAGGAAGCAACATCTGATGTGCATGTGGTGCACATGTGCAGCTGTGTCGAGGACTGTTGGCTGGTGTGTCATTGTACACATGCATGTGTTAGGTGCCCTTGCTGTTGATGCTGTACTGGGTGCCACAACAGCCAAGTAGGCCTACATGCCTGCACGCACCCGTCATGCCGTGCATGGCCATATGGCGCTGCGAGTGGTTGAGTGTTCACACTCTGCCATGCAAGTGCTAGGCCGGATGTGCGACTCTGCCTTCCCGCTAAGAGTACTGCATGCTGGCATGCACAACTTTGCATCAATAATGGTCGAGGTAAAGCAGAGCCTGAGGCCTGCAAAGTGCGATAAGCTTCATTGGCTGTACACAAGTTGCTCTGTAACACATCCGGAGCATGAACAGGAGTTGTAGGAGATACCCCCAAGGATAAGCTATCCTGGGTTATCCAAGTTTTTCCTTTGCCTCGTTAATGCAGCAGCAAGATAACATAGGATAACGTATCATTGTTCAGGATACCTTATAATCATCCGTGGGGTATCCCAAGATCGGGGGCATGCATACAGGATACCCCGCGATAACCTCGCGATAACGCTGCAACGTATCCTGAGTTATCCCGGTTATCCTGAGGCCGGTATAACCCAGGGTACATGGTAACCTCAGTTATCCCAAGTTATCACTGCCGAGGGGCTGGGTTATTCTGACTGGCAGCGGCGCCAGCCTGCGTGTAGAGGGATAAAACGTAGCCAGCTGTTCGCAGCGTGTTGGAGGAGAGCAGAGACACACAATAAACTATACTTACTCCCTTTCATAACAGAGATTTCATGACCTGCAAGGCCGCTCTGCGGCAGGGCTCGTTCAACCGTTGAACCGTTCAACCGTTGAGTCAACCGTTGTCCTCATCGACTGGTCAAAATCCAAGAGTCGGAGGCTCCGCCGTAATTAACGTAGAGAGGGAATTCAGAACATGTTCACAACGGTAGGGTGATATTGAGCCCTTCCGTCTATTGTCGTGCGGCGCGCTGAGCCGGCCCTGAGGGGCTGTTTCGACTATATCTCCGAGGTTGCCGCCAAAGTGCACTTTGTACACTTTGGCGGCAACCTCGGAGACATAGTCTAAACACACCTGCTGCCCCAGAACAGAACCACTGAGGGCTACTTGAAACTGACTTAGGCGTCAGGAGACACATGGAATCTGGCGAATGCTGCTTCAAAGGTGACAGAGATTAGTTATTGTCAGGGAACGTGATCAACGAAGAACACTTGAAAGGGCAAGGCCGTGACAATGTACTACATACTATGCTATGATTCCCATCTTCCTATCACTGGTCCTAGACGACCATTACCACTTGTAGTGACCTATTTGAAACCCACGTGTTGTGAAGCAGATGTGTATCCTTGGCTGCCATTTTGAAGCTCTCACGTCAATTCATGCGTGTCCTGGGCCATTGTTAACTAGGGCCCTTGCGCAATGCCACATACCCTGACCTGCAGTGTGCAGCGTCTGCAACAGAGAGCAGCACTTAGCAGCACAGTCACGTGCCAAACGGCATGGCCTGCAGGCCTTTACACCAGCTGCCCAATCACTGCGCCTGGCTCTCACACACCACCCCAAGTATTTGAGCTGAACCTTGGCTCCCAGGTCAGGCCCAGTTCATGCTGCTTGAAGCAGGACAAGTTGGCATCCACAACTCAGTCCGGTACACTGGTGTATGTGTACTCATATCATATGATATGGTGCAATGTGCTGTGTGCAGGGCGGCCTAGCACGCCCCCTCTATCATGCACTTGATTGCGCAGCGCGCCCTGGCTGCCTGGCCGGCGGTGATGGTGCGTAGGCACGTCTTGTCACCTGCAACATAACAACAACAGCTCAAATGGCGCACCTGGGTGGCCGATCCTGCCCTTTCCCTGCAAGGTGGCGCCAACTGAAATGTTTGCCTGCTGCTGTCCACAGGCATCAGCTGCAGCCAAGGCGGTGCTGCCACTTTTAGGGTGTAAGCAGCGGCCGATGCCCTTGGCTTTGCAGCAAAGTGGAAAGCATTCCACAGCTGAGCTGCTTGACATGTGGGGACTGAGATGAAGCCTGCAGCAGCACTCCACATGCAGTGGCTGCGCACAAACTGCATGTGCCAGAAGAGTTCGCACTCTGCAAATACTGCTCAACCTCCGTGCCCGCTCACCATAAGACATGAGGTTGTTGTAGTTGTTGTAGTAGGCGTCCCCAGCAGGGAAGCCCACGGCAGAGGTGCAGCTCTGCTGCGCGTTGATGCTGCTGTTGGTGTACAGGCCTGTGGCTGGGTGGCAGCCCACGAAGCGTATGATGGCGCCTGTGTAGTTCAATGACTGCGCTGTTGTGTCCCTCACCCCCTGCAATCAGCAGCCAGCACACAGAGGGGCATGGCTGTTGCCGATGCGCAGGAGCCAGCCAATTTGCAACAGATAGACAGCTGGACTGAAGTTGAGCTCCTGAGCATCAGCCTCTGCCAGCTTGGCTCTGTGTGTTGAACAAGGCATGGTGCTGCTGCTGCTCCCACCACCAAGCGCAACGCAGCATGCACAGCAACAGACAGACTGCGGACGGCGGTACAGCAGCACAAATTTCACTCACGTCGCTCCTGTATGCTGCGATGTCGGCAGGGTCCATGGAGGCGCTGCCCTGGCACTGTGTGTGGGCATCTTTGCCCTCCCAGGCCGCCTCAAACCAGGTGTGGTGCAGCATCTGCAGACAGCAGCAGCAGCAGGGCTACATGTGTTATTGTTGTTTATGAAAGTTGCAGACTGCTGGCTGGGATGGCAGCCTGGCACCGCTTCCTGGGCTTTTTGTTATCTACGCACGCAATGTGTTATTTCAACACTGCTGTTCAACAGAGCTGTTCATGCTGGTTGAGTCAACTAAAAGCCTGCTACCACCCATTTGAATGTACTCAACTAACCAGCTCATGCCCGATTGAAACAATTGTAGGATGGTGGCATCTGATGTGTCGGAGCCAGGACTACTCCTAGAATGCCCTTGTTGCATCCAACTGACTGTTATCAAGATTTCCTCACCCCAGGCTGTGACTGAGTCTGCTGCTGCACCCAGTGCAACATCAGGAAGCTAATTGCCCCGCGGTCCCTTGCTATGTGCAGACGTTTGTTGCCGCCCACCAGCTGGTGGACACTGCCAGTGCCACAGCACGTTACTGTGTTCCTTTGTGTGAAGCAGGCGTCCGGCCGCCCTGGAACGCCCATTGACGCGCTCCACACAGTGGCCTGCTGAACAACCATGTGTCACGAACAGCTGCAGCTGACCATTGTGAGGTTTCAATCCCTCGGAGCAGACTCACCAGCTGATGTCCCACTTCGTGTGCCAGCACAGCGCCGCTGTCTGACAGCGCGCCGTCCACCACAGACCTGCCACCCAGGCCCGGCAGCGTCCCCTCAAAGATGTGCACCCGGTTGAGGCACTGAGGGAAGGACCCAAACTGCCGAGAGAAGGCGCTCAGGTAGTTGGTGTAGCCTGCAGTCACAGTCAGCACAGCTGCACACGGTCAGCAAGATGCCGGTGGCAGCTGACATGCGAGGTAGGACATCTTTTCATCAGCTGACATGCTACGTCCTGCATGCATACGCTGCCTGCAACATGCGTGGAGCTGCTGTGAGCTGTGCCTGTCATCAGCCCGCATGCAACTGAGCAGAGCAATTGTTCTGGCCACTGTGTACACATTGCATGCCTGCAGCTTGAGGGAACTCTGGCTGAGGCTCACCCAGCACGCCTCCACCACTGCCGCCAGATGCACGGTGAGTGCCATATGAGAGCAGAGCAGGCAGCGCAGACAGCAAGCTTGGTAAATTGACGCATGTGTTCAGCAGCCAGGCGGCTGTGTGTGTGCAGTGCAGTGTGCTGCTGGCAGCACCGCATGTTGCACCCACTGATGCAGGGCAAGTTCAGCATGCGCAGTGGGATGCCAGCCTGGCTTGAATGCAGCAGGTGCAAATCAGCATCCTTGGTGCAAATCAGCATCCTCGATGCAAATATGGCCCGGCACGACAGCAGACACACTGATGCAGGCATGGTGTGGCATGCACAGCATCGTGCTTGCAACAGGTCCATGTGCTGATCCGCGATGAACCAGGGCTGAGCTCACAAGAGGTGCCGCGGTGAAGTGATGACGTGGAATGTCATCCCATCTCCGTATCTTGGGAGACCGCAGATCCACGTGTCATCGTCGATCTCATCGTAACTGCTGGCGGTTGCGATATGGGTGACGCCGTCCCATGTGAATGCGATCCCAGCATGCGCAAACAGCTTGTTCATGTACGCAATCTGCTCGTGCACGGTCTCTGTTGTGTAGTCACCGCCGATGCATCTGCCGCTGCTTCTGCACACCCTGGCAGCTGTCCAGTGCACTGCAAAGGTGTACGGCGCTGCTTGGGCGCCTGTGTCGGCTGCCTGGCATGTTTGCATGGTGGCCTCGGCTGCAACTTCCCAGTCATCACCTGCAGGAACAGCCGCTGCCGCAGCCGCTGCTGCTGCTGCTGCTGCGGCCGCTGCCGGTTCAGGTTTGGTAGAGGCCAACGACGCAGCCGGCGCATACTTTGAGCGCAGCACGCTCAGTCGTGTCCGCTGACGCAGCATGCCGCAGTCGCTGTGGCGGTTCAGCTGTGCCATTGCATGCGCGACACTCAGCGGCTTCACCACAGCAGGCACCGACCCTGGTGCTGGCGGCATCGTGCTGCTATTGCTGCCGCTGCTGCTGGAGGTGCTGTTGCAAGCTGTACATGCCGGGCAGCAGTCGCCAGCTGCAGCACAGAAGGCATCACACCAGCACTGCCCTGGCTTGAAGCCATGCGTGTCGTCTGACTTGCCTACTGCATTGCTGCAGTCTGTTATTGTATCCTTGTTCAGTGACGGCGCCATGTCTGGGCAAGCGAGGTCCTTCGCTTCTGAGCCCCCACAGCAGTCGCCCAGGCTGTTGCACCAGTAGTCGCAATGGCAACCTGGCCGCAACATCAGCGTGAGAACAAGATCGGCAGCAGCTTCACGGCAATAGCTGTGCTGTGTTTGTGCATGCACCTGATGTGGAGTGTGGTGGACCAGCTGCATTGTGCTGCTACGCTAATAGTATGCCTCGCTGACTGAAGACTTGACCAAACAGCAACAGCAGGTCTCCAACAGCAGGCAGCAGCACATACGAATGTCACTTGCCTCCGTTGTCGTTCTGCAGAATTGCCTGACCACACCTTCCGGAACATGTGGCCTCAGTAGATTGAAGTACTCTGCTTTGCGCTAACCCTGCCACCAGCGCTAGAAGCAGACACCCTGCTCGGACAGCGCGAGCCGCGGCCATTGTCGCCGATGCGCAAGCCGCCTATAGATATTATACTTTAAACAGATGGTTAAACCATAAGTTCTGTTTGATCTTTGCAAAATGTCGACACTAAAGTGCGGGAAAAGCAAAAGTGGCGCGTCTTGGGGATCACCACGTCACTGGAGCTAGGACCCGGAGATCACCTGGACCATTGGTCCGGAAAGCGTACTCGCAAATCAGGACAAGCCGAAGATTTTGCCTTTCAACATATGATTTCTTATGGTTAAGTTAGCCCTGCACTGTTTTCCGGACTTGCATCCATGAAAGGCCTGTTCACCTGGGAAAAAATGGCATTTGGATAAAATTGAAAGGGGCTGCAAGAAGACATGTGTTGGCTCAGCAGTATGTTGCACAGCAGCCAAGCATCCCCTTACTCTCAGAAGATTCACCACAATGTCAAGCATACACTGCCAAGCAGCAGCCATACAATCTCACTACAAAGCAGTGCTGGGCCGCACCAGGCAGCCCTTCCAGCTGCCGTACAGCTCAAGTGCGCTCTGCTGCACAGCCAGCAGCTGCATGTCTGACCTGAACAGCAGCGGCACGTGTGTATGCACATGAGCCTGCCCCACGCCATCGTCACCATCGTTTGCCTCAATGAGCTGCAGCGAATGCTGCCGTACTTGCCAGCCGGGCTTCAACGCTTCATCCTGCTGGGACTCGGGCAAATTCACCTCCCTGCTGCTGCTGCTGCTGCTGCTGCTGTCAATGCCGTCTTGCTGCCACTCCTCTTCTTCTAGATAGTACACTTGGTTGTCGCCCTCGCCGTGCTGCTGCCATTGCTGTGACTGCTGCTGTTGCAGGGGAGCGGCGCTTGAATCAGCTGCATAACTTGCACCGCTGCTGCTGTTTCCAGCAGCTGTGCCGGGACCTCCAGCAGCAAAGGCTTGCAGCACATCAACGAACTGATCCAGGTGGTGCTGCTGCTGTTGTGTTTGTGGCTGCTGCTGCTGCTGCTGCTCCTGTCGCTGCTGGTCCCGGCGCTGCTGCAGCCATGCCAGCTGCCGCTGCTGCTCCCACTGCTGCTGCTGCTCCTGCCCTTCCCCACGTGCAAACCTGGCGTATGCTGCTGCTGCAGCTGCCCTGCGCTGCTGGTGCTGCTTCCCTTGCAGCTTCCACCCAGCGTACTCAAAGCTGAAGTACTTCTCGAAGTCGGCCCTGCTCATCGCCAAAACCTCGGACAGCTGCAGGCGGTCCGACATGCCACACTGCACCAGGAACTCCATGCGCGGGTGCCAGACCAATATCCTCCAGTATCGCTACGCTGAGCATCTCAGGCTGCAGGCTGGCTTGCAGCTGCTGCTGCCACTGGCCCGCACCCAGCACACGCCTCCTGCAGCAGCTGCAGCCGCTGCTGGATTGCTGCTGCTCCAAGCTTGAGCAGGATGGGCTGCAGCACGGCCACCTGCTGCATGACTGCGGGAGGCCGCAGCTTGCAGGCTACCAGGGCTGCCATGGACTCGACGGCCAACGCGGCAGCAGGGGACAGCCCTTCTTGCTGCTGCTGCTGCTGCTGCTGCTGCTGCTGCTGACCTGGCAGGGGCCAGGTGTGGCGCGGCACCAGCACCCACCACAGGGCCGGCTCCTTGATCAGCGCGACTGCCAGCTGCGTGACGCTGAGGGACAGCAGCGCGGCAGCGGCCGCCAGCCGCTGCTGCAGCTGCTGCCCCATGAGCAGCAGCTCCGGGGCGGCCCACAGCGCCTCACGCGCCAGCTGCTGCTGCGGCAGCAGCGCCTGCAGCTGCTGCAGCGCCGCTGACGTGGCGGCCGGGTGCTGCTGCAGCAGCAGCGGCTCCTGGGCTGCGAGCAGCAGGGCGGTGGCGTACTGCTGCTGGCTGCTGCCGCTGAGGGAGTAGAGCGACAGCAGCACCTCCTCGGGCGACATGGTCAGGAACACCTGCGTGCGCGCGCGACACGGACCATGACTGAGACGGGTTGTGTTCCGGGTTGTGTGGCGGGTTGTGTGTGCCTTGCATGCTGGGTTGCGAGCATCACGGCCATGAACACCTGCGCATGGTCGCGAGCCTTCATCGAGCTACATTGTGATTACTTGCCTGGCACGGGTGCCGTGCAGCAACAACCTCTCCAGGCAGGCAACTGCTTTGCGCGGGCGTGGATGGGAGTGCATGTACATGCAGCTGCTGACGCTTGCTGGGCGGTGACGGCATCACGTGCTCCTGTAAACACCCTCCAACCTTGCACTGAGCACGATACCCAACACACCTCACACCATCAGAGGCAACTGCACTGCACTGCACTGCACCCACCTGCACTGCACAGCTCCACGCCGCACGCTGCACAACACAACACCCGACCCCACCAAACAGCACCGCACCACAAACTGCACAGCATCCAAATCCCCACCACACCACACACCGCACAGCACCAGCCCCCACACCCCACCCACCTGAGGGCACGCCACCCCACCCCCACCCACCTGAGGGCACGCCACCCCCACCCCCACCCCACCCCCACCCCACCCCCACCCACCTAGGGCACGCCACCCCCACCCCCACCCCACCCCCACCCACCTGAGGGCACGCCACCCCCACCCCACCCCCACCCCCACCCACCTGAGGGCACGCCACCCCCACCCCCACCCACCTGAGGGCACGCCACCCCCACCCCCACCCCACCCCCACCCCCACCCACCTGAGGGCACGCCACCCCACCCCCACCCCCACCCCCACCCCACCCACCTGAGGGCACGCCACCCCACCCCCACCCCACCCCACCCCCACCCACCTGGGGGCACGCCACCCCACCCCACCCCACCCCACCCACCTGGGGCACGCCACCAGCCGCAGCGCCTGCTTGGCGCTCATCTGGCACAGGTGCCGCACGTCAGCAGCCCAGGCGCCACGCTGCCGGGCTGCACGGCCAGGTAGGAGGGGTGCTGCAGCACCAGCCACAGCACCAGCTGCCGGCTGCAGCACAGCTCCTGGTGCAGCACCAACAGCCGGGGGCCGACGTCAGCAGGGCTCAGCAGCAGAACCCTGGGGTCCTTGTCCCACGTAGGCCTCAAAGGCGGCTGCGTCAGCGGCCAAGCAGACCCAGCCGCTGCCACTGCTGCTGCCGCTGCTGCTGCTGCTGGCTAGGCTGTCAGCTGACCCGCTGCTGGTCGAACCCCGGCTGTGCTCCCGGCTGCTGTGTGTCATGTGGTTGCTTGTTGCTGTGCGGTCACCGCCCGCTGCTGCAGCAGAAACCGCAACTGCATAATCAGCAGCAGGTGGTATCCCATGATCTTCCGCTTGCTCTGCTAGTATCCTTGCCAAGGCTTCAAACCGCTTCTGCAGCTGCACCGCAGGCACCAGCAGCAGCAGCGGTGC